>NW_018922451.1:50688-77922 GCF_002207925.1 Prunus avium
AGTCCCTGGAGGAGTAATCGAGGCTAAAAATCTGCATGGTGGAGCTGGATTGGAGCAAGTGGGCAGTCCAATCGACATTTGGGATCGTGAGGTAAGGTGGTGTGACCCCAGAAATCCCGGTGAATCTCGGCCGCCGCTCTTGATCGTGGGTTCTGAGCTTCTGGCCGTGGAGACGCATTTATGGCCTGGATAGCTGGTGAACCAATGTCTCAGGCTGTCAGAATTCTTGTGAGAGTGTCCACGTCTAATCATTCTGATCCCCATCACCAAATTCTGACTCCAGTCACTTCCCACCTTCCCTCATGCATTAAATGCTTCTTTGTGGCCAGTGGGTTTGCTGCATTAAACAGGCACTACTTCATTAAATGAAGCCTGGGTCCCTGCTATCACGTGATGATCTGACTTTAATATTTCTGGCCGCGATTTTGCTTGGCCTCGGCCTCGGCCTGCGCTTGAGGCCGAGATGATCATGCCTTAGCATTTCTTCTTTTGTCTTTAGGAAGGCGAAGTACCTTGGCGAAACGCTGCGTTTTCAGCTTTTACGAACAAGTGCCAGGGCCGAGAGAAGGGGCTCCTTCGGCCAACTTATGGCCGTGATTTATCAGGCACAAACAGTTTGGGCCTAAATCCCGTGCACCCAGCCCAAAACACTGAAGAGCCCAGAAATGACAAAACAAGCCACATGGCCCAAGTAGCCTGGACTTTGCAAATAGACAAGAATCGAGGGCCCAAAATCTGAGAAGGCCCAACCCAGGATCTATCAAAACCCCAACAACGAACTTGGGCTTCAAAATAAAAATTAATCAGCCCATGGCCCCAAAAAATTGGACATCGGCTTGGCATGATTAAAAGAAAAGAAAAAAAGCCAAAGTTAGAAGCAAACCCACGTGACCTCCTGACTTGGAAAAGTCAGCAATCTCAACTAGGATTGATAGGGAGTTAATAAGGGTAGGTATAAAAGAAGGACATCTCTGGAAACTCTGCCACTGGAAGATCAAAACCCTTTTGTATATTCAAAGATATTTTCTGCTCCAAAAGAGGGCACCATTTTCAAAGAATACGTAGACTATGTTTTCGAAAAAGAGATAAGCAGGAAGCAGGGTGTTGCTCAAAACTGGAAAATCAAACTTACCATCACAGTTTGAAACTCTTACAAGAGCAGTTAAATTGGAAGAAGGGTCAAGTTTTCTTTCAAGAAAAACAGGGAAGTGATTGCCTTAGGAACTGACTGTTGAGAGCTTATTTGCCAGAATTGATAAAACCCCCTTTTTTGCATTTAAAAATAAAAGATCTTTTGAGAACTTTTGCCGCCCATTATTAAAAGAATTAGAAAAAAACCCACTCCAAAAACATTTCTTATAAATATAGGAGAGGGAAAACGCACAAAAAAACACAATCAAGACAACAACCAAAAAATCAGTCAAAAGACAAAAAACTCAAAGTGATCACTTGATCTCAAAGAACCTCCAAACAAACTGAAGCAACCAAAAGCTCATTCAGCCATAGGAAAAAGCCAGCTACAAATCGAAACTTCCAGTTTCAGACTTAGAAAAAGTCATTCAAAACGATATTTCTCTAGTTACAAATTTGGTTTAGCAAAAGCCAAAACAAGCATAGCCTGGGGTTTTTTTTATTTACAAATATGAAAACCTCAACAAATTTATGGAGAGCCCTGACCAAGCAGAACAGGTACCACAGTGCAGTTTCCAGCTCAATAATCCTCAAGTCCAGCCACTTCTGCTCCTTTTAGACTAAAGAGGCCACAATTCTGCCCTCTCAAAAAGCCTTACAGGGCTTGAAATAGATTAAAGCTCTGCCAAACTAGAACTTTGGTATCGATTTACAGCTGAAGCTTAGCAGTTGAAGTTGTGGACAGTCAAGTCTAGCGCAGACATACCCAGTCCAGCCCGGGTCAAAAGCTTCTATCCAGGCATAAATAGAAGTCCAGCCTTCTTTTTGTCTTTCTAGAGTTGATTCTTTCCTTTAGAGTTTTGTAAAAGGCAGTCCCGCCTGAAAACAGTTCATTTTCTTACTATTTATTCTGGCCAGAACTACCAACCGTTTACTGTGAAAAATTATGAAGTCCTCACCAGTCTGAGGCAGGAAAAGAACTTACTTGGGAGATATTCCTCACCCAAATTCACATTCGCTTGTTTGGAAATCAATAACTTGGGGTGCAAGTTATCTATTTCAAAAGTCTATTAGGATTTTTTATTGTTAGCAGTGGGACGCTTGCACACTAAAGAAAGTTGACTTGTTGACCAGTCAATGGTTTTCGAGACAATGGGGAACTTTACCCTACCATCATAGGAACAAACATCAAACAGGTGAACAATTTAGCACGCCCAGTGGGACTTCTTAGTATATATACTCCTAGAGAAATTCTAAAGTATATGAATATTGGAAGTTCTAGCCACGTTGCGCGATGGAAATAGACCAAGCAGCTCTCCGGGAAGGGCTGGAGTCAGAAGAAAGTGATGCCAGGCAGTCAGCCCATGGAAGTACCGAGAGTAGACGTTCCAGGGCAAGCTCCAGGAGGTTGAATCAGATACAAGAAGCTGTGTTCCGACTAGAGGCTACGGCACAAAGGAGCCAGGATACTTTGAATAACATGACAGCCATGATGCAATGGCAAGTTAATAGGCAGTTCAGGAAGGACCGTGAGGCTGCCATGGCTAGAATTCCAAACCCTGATGTTGTGGTCCAGCAGTTAGACCTCCCTTATGGACCTCCACCGGTACTGGCATGGCCATATTAAGAGAACCCTCTCATCGCACAGATAGCTGGAATACCAGGACCTAGAGAGGTTCAGGTTGGACAGAGGGGAGGAGCCCTCCCCACTCAGGAGCATGAGGTTCCAGTAAGGCCAGAAGGCCTTGCACCAGTTCAGGTTCCCCAGAATCAGCCAGAGCCTCCACCTATTCCATAGCCTGCGGCCCCACATGATCAATCCTTGCCACTTTTGCCTGAGGCACCAGTTGTGTTGCCCTACAGACCTAGAAGAATGGACCCCAATCCATTCCCTCCACCACCGGGAGGAAGCTCTGCCCAGGCCATATAGAATGGAGCACAGATTTGACAACGTCTAGCCAGAACAGGGGCAAAATCCGCACCCTGTCAATGCTTTGAATGACATGGGGGCACTACAGAGAATGATCAGGGAGATGATGAAGCCTGAAGCCAGAAGAGGAGAAAGGCCCACCTACAGAAAGCCATATTCGGCTTACATAGACCAGATACCTCTATCCCCAAGTTTCAACGTACCAAACTTCACTTTATTTAATGGAGAGGATCCTCATGCTTCATCAGTTGAGCACATAGGCAGGTTCTCTATCCAGTGCATAGCCATAGAAAACAACCCCCTGTTAAAATGAAGGCTTTTTGGAAATTCTCTCTTTGGACAAGCTTTTACCTGGTACACCAGTCTACCGGCTAACTCTGTTCAAACCTCGGAGCAAATGGAAAATGTCTTCCATAATTACTATTTCAGGATCCAGCCAGAAGTCACCATCAGTGATCTTGCTGCCCTAAACAGAGTGAGGATGAACCTGCTCAGGACTTCATAACCAGATTTAGAAAGCTCAAAATGAAATGCCGAATCCCTATGGAAGAAAGAGACTTCATTCAGATAGCTCAAGCTACCCTTAAAATAGCTCTGAGGAAAAGATTTGATGGGATGTTGTTTGGAGATCTGGCAGAACTGGCAGACAAAGCATCCAAGTACGAGGAGCTGCTCAAGGAAGAACAGCAGAAAAGGAACTCTTCCAAAGGCTCATACTACAATACCCCTTCTTCTTCAATCCATCCGGTTGACGTAGAATCAGAAGAAGACATAGAGGGCTCGGAGGAAAGAGAAATTGCAGTGGCAGAAATGGCAAAGTTAAAACATCTCATCAACTGCAAAGCTCTTACATAGCCACCGAAGGACCAGAAGCCGCCACCATTCACAGGAGGGTTTGTTCCAAACAAACCAACACAAAACAAGGTCTATTCCTTCGATCTAACCAAGGTTGATGCTTTGTTCGATGAAATGCTGCTACAGAAGGCAATAGAGACACCCCACATGTTGCCCAAGCCAGAAGAACTCAAGGGCAGACAGTATTGCAGGTGGCACAACTCTTGGAACCATTCCACCAACAGTTGTGTTGTTTTCAGAGACGTCATACAGGAATGAATAACAGCATGAAGGTTAAAACTGGTGGAAAAACCTCCCTTAGTGACAACAGATCCTTTTCCCTAACCTCAAGTCAACATGGTCAACTTAAATTGGCCAGAACAGAAGAGAAACAAACCAGCAACAGAAGCTAGCTCCAGCAGAGTCAGAAGAGTCACAGGGGAGACTACTCAAAGGCCAAAGGCAACCATCTTGGCTGGGGTAGTGCTGTGCAGTAAGTGCAAGTGTGAAAGTGATTTAGAAGTGACTCTGGACAGGCAGAATCAACCCACACCTAGCGTTTTTGACCGGATTGGAACATCATGCCAACAAGGCCCAGTTCTGACTCCATCTAAAGACAAAGCCAAACAGAAGGACTATCTTGGGCCTGCTCAGCATAGCAGAAGAATGACAGAGCAATCCAAGAAGGAATATCAATTAAGATGCCTGGAAATGACAAGCCCTTGGCAACTATCAGAGAAGGCAGATGGTATTCAGTTGGAAAAAGCGATAGACTAACTCTGGAACTAACCAGAACTCAGAAGAGGAGAGTCCAGAGGCAATACTGCACCTTCCTCAGGAACAGGAATGACACACAGGTACTTCCAGAGACAAGTTCTGCCAGAAGAAGGAAGAATTGAGAAGTAGCTCATCAGGCAAAACAAACTACACATCAACTACAAGAGCTGATGAAGACAGAATCTCCAGGCAGATCTTCCATCCATCCTGCTTATCCTCAGTCGATCAGCTTGAACCTTCACAAATACGAGGTGAATCCGAACCTATTCCAGTAGAAGAGCAAGAAGACTGGACTAAAGAATATGAAGAAGAGCAGTTGGACTATGAACTGTCTGCAGATGACCAGATTGGGCTCCTCAAAACAGGAGAACAAGAAGGTTGGATAGAAGAATATGGGGAAGAACAGATGGAGTATGATGGAGAACTAGATGAAGAAACTGACGCTTTTGGTGCAAAATTGGAGAGCCTGTTGAAGGGTGATCTGGGCATTAACATGGTGTTCATCTTGCCAGAAAAATTCAGGGCAGCAGAAGGACAAGAGAACACTCTGGAGGGAGACGTGTTCTCCCAGGAAAGTTTTGAATGTAGGTTGGCAGAAGTAGAAGAGGCGCTAGAACAGCAAACACTTGCTGCCAGAATAGGTGGAACTGCCATGAAACTGGCTGTAGAACAGCGTTGCTTCCCCAAACCAACCAAGGAAATGGCTAATCACTTCAGACCTTTGTTCATAACAACAAACTTTAGGGGTAGTCCTATTCCCAAGGTAATGGTAGATGGAGGTGCATCCATTAATCTTCTGCCTCATAGATTATTGAGCAAGATGGGCAGAACAGAGAAAGATCTGATCCCAACGCGTTAAACACTTGCTGCCAGAATAGGTGGAACTGCCATGAAACTGGCTGTAGAACAGCGTTGCTTCCCCAAACCAACCAAGGAAATGGCTAATCACTTCAGACCTTTGTTCATAACAACAAACTTTAGGGGTAGTCCTATTCCCAAGGTAATGGTAGATGGAGGTGCATCCGTTTATCTTCTGCCTCATAGATTATTGAGCAAGATGGGCTGAACAGAGAAAGATCTGATCCCAACGTGTTTGACTGTCACCAACTTTGCTGGGGGCATCACTAAGACTTATGGAATCCTGGATGTGGACGTCATAGTAGTTGGAACCAAAGAGCTGAAGATTGCATTCTTTGTGGTAGACACTACTTTTACCACTTACAATGCATTGCTTGGCAGGGACTGGATTCACCAAAGCTTATGCGTACCTTCCACTCTGCATCAGCAACTAGCCCTTTGGAATGAAGAAGGTTACATGGAGATAGTAGAGGCCGATCCACGACCATTTTTGCCCTTTGCCATGTGTTTTGAGGCAAGGTATTATCATGATGACCTTGGTCCTTTCACATTCCTTGGAGTCAACCAGAACGGCCGCCCCCATGGTGTCACGGCCTAGAGACTCATTGAAGTTGGTCTAGCCAATTCTCTAGAGGATTGGAATAGGCCTTTTGTTCTAAACCTCCAGGACTCTGATGTTTAGTCTCAATCAACAAGAAAAGGATCGAGCTACAACAATCCAATCCATTACAAAAAGATTGTTGATATATTGGGAAGAAAGGAAGCTCTTTATGTAGAATTTAGCCATCAATATGGCAGAATTCACGCATGAGAGCACTGAAGAACAAGAAGAGAGTTTACAGGAGGAAGTACTAGATTTTGCACCAGTAGCGCTAGATGACTCTTTACCAGAAGTGGAAGATCCATTACGGGAGATAAACTTAGGGACAGAAGAGGATCCAAGACCCACTTTCATTAGTGCACTGTTGAAAGAGCCACTCAAGAGTGAAATCATTGCACTTTTGCATGATTTTAGAGACTGTTTTGCTTAGCATTATCATGAGATGCCTGGATTAGACAGAAAGTTGGTAGAACACAAGCTGCCAATCAAAGAAGGCTACCTTCCAGTCAAACAGGCCAGAAGAAGAATGTCTATGGAAACAGAACTAAAAGTCAAGGAAGAAATAGAAAGGTTGCTCAAGGCAGGATTCATCAGACCAGTCATTTATGCTAATTGGCTAGGCAATATTGTGCCAGTTCTGAAGAGAAAAACAGGGGCATTTAGGATCTGTGTGGATTACAAGAATCAAAATGAAGCATCCCCCAAGGACGATGCTAGTAGATGGAGCCGCTCATAACCAAATGCTATCTTTTATGGATGGCAACGCAGGATATAATCAGATTATGGTGGCAGAAGAAGACATCCATAAGACAGCCTTCATGTGCCCAGGACATATAGGTGCTTTCGAATACACTGTAATGCCTTTTGGCTTAAGAAATGCAGGAGCGACTTATCAAAGAGCAATGAATTCTGTTTTTCATGATATGATAGGGCATTCTCTAAAGGTGTATATAGATGATGTGGTGATTAAATTCCCAGAAGAGGGAAATCGTGCATCAAATCTGAGAAGGGCATTCCTAAGAATGAGACAACATAAAATGAAAATGAATCCCAAGAAATGTGTTTTTGGAGTTCAGGCAGGAAATTTCTTAGGTTTCTTGGTCCACCAAAGGGGCATAGAGATTGACAAGAATAAAGCAAAATCCATCATAGAAGCTCTACCACCTCGGAACAAGAAAGAGCTACAGAGTCTCCTAGGAAAAATCAACTTTCTAAGGAGATTCATATCCAATTATGTGGGAAAAATTCAGCCCTTCTCCTCATTGCTAAGATTAAAGCTGGAGCAGACTTTTAAGTGGGAAGAACAGCACCAACATGCTTTTGAGGAAATCAAGCACTACCTCTCAAATCCACCAGTTTTGTCCCCACCAAAGAGAGGCAGACCGCTCAAACTCTACATCCCTACATCGGAAATGTCCATTGGGAGTCTGTTAGTTCAAGATAACAAAGAAGGGAAGGAACAGGCAGTTTACTGTCTGAGCAAAACTCTGACAGAAGTAGAAAGGAAATATTCTGCAATTGAAAGGCTTTGTCTAGCCTTATACTTCAGTACTGTGAAACTCAGACGCTACATGCTGCCATTCACCATCTACATCATTGCCAAGACAGACCTAATCAAATCCATGCTAACAAGGCTGATGTTGAGAGGCAGAATTGGAAAATGGATTCTGGCTTTGACAGAATTTGCTTTCAGATATGTTCCTCAGAAAGCTGTCGAAGGACAAGCTATAGCAGATTTCCTAGCCAATCATCCAGGGGAAGAAATTGAAAATATGGATTCTTTGGATATAGCACATGCAGATCTGTTGACTAGAGCTCATATTTGCCTTAACAATCTCATCTATTCGATTCACCTCACACCTTGGAAGCTGTACTTTGATGGGTCAAAAACTGATGTAGCTTCTGGGGCAGGAATTGTTTTGGAGGAGCCACTGGGGATCAGACACTGTTATTCTTTCCAGTTAGATTTCCAATGCACCAACAACAGAGCTGAATATGAAGCTTTAATCATTGGCCTCGAAATGCTAATGGAATTAGGGGTCCAGTCTGTGGAAATCCTAGGAGATTCTATGCTTGTGTTAAAACAAATTGCTGGAGAATACAAGTGTCTAAATCCTTCTCTAGCTGTCTATTTAGTGGCAACTAGGAATCTTCTTACAGAATTTAGGGAAGCTACTTGGGAACATATCCCAAGAGAAGAAAACTTTGCAGCCAATGAATTGGCTCAGGTAGCAACAGGGATACAAATGCTTGAAGACTGTGTGCAAAGGATTATCAAGGTAGGAAAGAAAAGTCTACCATCTGTTCTAACCAGAGGAATGGAGATAGATGTCAATTTTGCCATAATCACTGAAGATGACTGGAGAATTTCCATCATAAATTACTTGCAGTATCCAACCCTGCCTTCTGAGAAGAGAGTCAGAATCATAGCTTTAAACTACCTTATGTGGGATGGAGATTTGGTCCGAAAAAGCAAAATGAGGTACTACTAAGGTGCCTAGGAAAGAAAGAATACATGAAGGTCATGGGAGAGACCCATGAAGGAATCTATGGAGCACATCAAGGTGGAAGAAAAATGTGTTGGTTAATTAGGAGGTATGGCTACTTCTGGCCAACCATGATGAAAGATTGCATTGATTATTCCAAGGGATGTGAGGCTTGTCAAAGGCATGGCCCAATCCAACAAGCTCCTTTAGTTCCTACGAATCCAGTAGTCAAGCCAAGGCCATTCAGAGGATGGGCAATGGATCTCATTGGCAAGCCAGTAGCAAGCAGCATTGTTTTATCATTGTAGCTACAGACTACTTCACCAAATGGGTGGAAGCCAAGCCTGTTAAATCCGCTACATCTCAAGAGATCATCACCTTCGTAGAAGAGCAGATTATACAAAGGTTTGGCATTCCAGAATCAATCACAACAGACAGGGGATCTTCTTTCATATCTTGAGAAATGCTAGATGTGGCAGAAACGTTCAAGTTCAAACTACTTCAATCCACTCCTTATTATGCTCAAGCTAATGGGTAGGCAGAATCAAGTAACAAGGTGATCATCAACATTATTAGGAAAATGCTTGAGAAAAATCCAAAGCAGTGGCATGAGAAGCTATCAGAATCTCTATGGGCATATAGGACTTCAAAAAGAGAGGCAACTGGCATGACCCCATATGCTCTAACTTATGGTCATGATGCAATTCTGCCTATGGAGATAGCAGTCCAATCTCTCAGAATTGCCCATCAACACAGTCTGATTGGAGAAGACTACTCTCAAGCTATGCTGTTATTGGGGGCATACAGATTACAGGATTGAGATGAAGATGTTCATGCTGCACCAATCAATGGCAAGTGGTTAAAGAAATCTATCCAACTATGTGGGATTCGCAAGCTGTGCAAACAGATCCTGGAATAGAGAGGCAGTAAAATGAAACTGTTGTTTGAAATTCTGTTCAGAATTTGTTTTGATGTAGTTTGTTAAGTACTTTTTATCTTTTTCTACTTTCTTTTATTTTTGTCAAGAAAAATGAAAAATTATGTATTAATAATAAATAACTTTTATTTAAATATAGTCACTCTCGTGACTAAATTGTTTACTACAGGTCTAAATTTAAAATTAAAACCTTAATTTCTTAAGGGTCTCCTGCAAGCTAGCTTTCTTGATAGAGAGTTCCTTTTGAAGCAGCACCCCCTGGTGGATTGAAGCCTCTGCAATTTCCAAAGCTGGCCTGGAAGCTGAAACCATGCTTTGCACGAGGAAGGTAGCCATGGTTTTGGAACTCCGTCCAGCCCCAAGCCTGCTCTGCACCTCCCTGCATTCTGCCAATTGCTTTTGAAGCTCTTCAATCTGCTTCTCCAACTTGTCTGCAATAGCCTTGGCTTCTTTGTATCCCGCAACCATCTGGTCCAGTTCTGCCTTCTGTTTTGCGTAATCAGCCAAGTTGGCTTCATGAGTGGCTTTGCAGAACTCAGAGGTTTTGAAGGTGGGCTTAAGATCTTCATAGCAGTCATGAAGGCTGAGCACATCTCTGGCCAAACCAAAGCTCATCTCAAGTATAGGCTTAGGAGCCATGTTCTGTCTGTGCAGTAGGTCCAGATCCTTCATCAACTGGTCAATAGCTTCCCTATTTTCATCGAGTTCCAGCTCAGTGGATTGCCAGATCTTCACCCCCTCCATTGCCTCATCCACCGCCTTGGACTTGGCCTTGCCAGAAGTGGAATTGAGTTTCTTCAGCTTATCCAGCTGAGCATCTAGGTCCATGGCTTCGAACTCTGCCAATGCTGGATCAGTAAAGGAAGCTGTGGCAGATGAACCTGGGAGGGAATGGATGGGCATCTGCAAAAAGGGATTGTAAATTAGCAACAGGCAGAAGCAGGAAAGAAAAAAAGCCATGACATAGTAATACTTACGGCTACAATAGGAGGCTTCAGAGGACTGGTCGTAACTGCCAATATCCCAGCAGTTCTAGGCACTTCTACCTAGAAAGACTGATAGTTAGAGAAACAAGGGCAGGACAGAATTGCAGAAAACAGACAGATAAAATTAGAACAGGGAATTACCTCAAGGCCAGAAATAGCAGCAGCTACCTCTACTTCAGATTCTGGGGCTGCAACAGGAAGTTCTGCCTGTTCCATAGGCTCTGATGCAGATTGCTCTGCATGCTCCTCAAATATTGGAACTGCAGTGGAGTGCTCTGCCTCTGCATCCTCGAATAGGGCCAATTCCGAGTAGGTCAGTTCTACCCTTGGGGTTTCCCGTTGTTTCTGTGCCAAGTCAATGCTTTTTGCTATTACCTCAGCAAGAATCTCCTCCTAACAGATGAACAGAAGTCAGGAGTTAGAAGTTTAAAAAAGGAAAGCAGATACAAAACAATCATACGGCTTGAATGAAGTCTCACCTCTTCCTCAAACTCTTTTTCTCTTTCTTTTAAAGGAACTTATTTTTCTTTTTCTTCTTCTTGCTCCTTCTCTTGCTCAACAGCTTCGAAAGCCTCTCGCAGCTCATCATCAGTTCCAGAAGTCTTAGTTGTAGCAACTGCAGATTCTTCTATCTCATTGGATTCAACTCCAGTCCTCTTTCTAAGTCTTTTTGACCTAGTAGGAGGGGAAGGAGGACTTTCAGCCGCACAGAACAAAACGGAGGTTAGAAGAATGGGCAGAGCAGGACAGATTCAAGGAAATAGTCCGCAATGTCAGGATCTTACTAGAAACTTCAGGCTAGGTAGCATTGTCCTGAGCAGGAGCAGTTTCTTTTGTTTTTTCTTCTAACAGAGGGACTGGCCTTGATAGGTGGTTGTTCTGCCAGATTTTCATCCTCTTCACCTCCAGAGGGAAGCTCCAAATCTCCAGCAGCAATGATAGAGTTGACTGCATAGGAAATAAACAAAGTCAGAAGTCAATCCAGCCGAAGAATAATGGAAGGAACATAATGAGGGAAAACTTACCAATCACTTCTCTAGCCTGGACAGATTGTCCACCTATGTTCCTTGTCAAAGAGGGGTCTGATGCAGACATAACAAATTATTAAGCATCATCACAAAGGCAGAATGAGTAAAATATAAACAGAATCGAGAATCTACCTTCTATGACTTGAGCATTGATGTTTTTGATGGTCTACACCATAAAGGTCTTGGCCTCTGCCTCTACATAGATAGTCCAGGAATCCCAGCCATCAAAAAGTACCTTGAGTGCAGTGATCGAGGTAGGTAGTCCATGAAATGTGGCTTTCCACCAAGCATCAAACTCGGCAGAACTGCAGGAATTCTGCTCTCAAGATGGATAAAGAGCATCTGCACTGTTGTTTATCTTGTTCACCGCACATCTAGCATCCTTGTGCACTTCTAGATCATCCAAATCCCTCCAAGAAGTGGCCCGATTGCAGCTTCTGTAGGATTTTAATGGAATAAGTTGAGGGCAGCCAAGCTGTCGTGCGTAGAAGTTGGGATGATAAACTTCTGCCCCCAAATGTTAATTTGGAGGCTTTCCACCTCCATGGGGCAGATCTCTCGGCAGGGTTACACTCAGGAATTTCTTCCTGAAAACTGTCCTGGCAGTTTCTTCTTCTGGCTCCTTGTCGAACAGTCGATATCCAGGCTGGAACCAAGGATACGTTCTTCTAATCACCACCTACCACTGAGCTGCAGACCTCTTAGTGCAGTGCTTGAAGAACATCAGGTAATCTTCAACTGAGCGATTGGGCACTTCTGCCGACATTAAAGGATGAGCCAGGACTTGATCTTATGGCAGAACTATATCTGGAAATCTCAATTCTGGGAAATACACCTGCAGCCAGATCTGGATCATCCAAAACGAGCTTGGAGCAGACAGGTTTAGGGGATTCTCCAGGGTGGCAACGTGCAGGTGTTTGAACAGATGGGCCTGAACTGAAGGACCGAGCCTTACGTCAGTATGGTTGTGCAGAGCTTCTGCCAGATGTCTATATTCAAGCAAACCTACCAATGAGAAATTTGGGAAAACGAACCTGTTCAGCCAGTACAGGAGGAATAGCATGTGTTGTTGATCCTTGTCCTTCTCAGCACTAAACTTCCTCAAGTAGTTGGAGAAGGAGCAGTTCTGGTTGATTGTGGCTGGAGAAATGATGAAAGGCTAGGCTAATTTCTCTTGGTTCTTTCTCCTATGATAGTCACCCACGGGGCCTGAACCCAAAAATTTGAGCCATATCCAGTAAAGTTGGAGGCATCGGGCCTACACAAAAATCAAACTTGTTGCTAGCAGAATTCCAGAAGCAGAGGGCAGCAGCAAGCAGATTCTCATCCCTGTTGATAGATTGCTTGGACAAAAGAATGGCATCATAGATTCCAGCCCTCTTCCAGTAAGCTCCATATCTCGGAAGAAGTCTATCAATCCAATCTGCCCACTTCACTGAACTATTCCTCACTTTGCTCGAAGGAAACGAGCGGCTCAGATTCTTGCTAACCCAAGTTTGGAATCCCAGGGCAGAAGAGCTCTCGAAACACAGGGGAGCTTCAGCGTCATCTCTGAACAAATCTGCCATTTCAGCAGGGACAGAACCAAACCAGTGAGGGCCTAGCACCAAGGTGTTTTCAAAAAGGCGAAGGATATTTTCGTCCAGATTCTTTTGGGCAAAAGGATGGAACTTGCTCCGAACCTCAATGACATGCTAATCAACGCCAGCCCCAATAATATAGGCAGGAGGAACAGAAGAGGAAGACTGAGCACGAGTTTTTGGAGAAGACGTTTTCGAAGGTTTTTGAGCTGTAACAAAGAAAGTAATAAGGAAGGCAGTTTCTGATCGAAGAGAAGAACGAAAATTCTGAGGAAAAACTGAGAGAATCAAAGGTCCGAGGAAACTAGGTTTTCGAATGAACAGGAACTGTGGGTTCGAATTTCTTTTAAAAAAACTCAGAAACGTGGGAAGAAGAAGGCAAGGCGTCATCTGTTGATAGCTAGCTAGTAACTAGCTAATAATTACCCAGTTTCCCACGAACTCTAGCTCAATAGACAAGACGTGGCAGACGTGAATTAGCAGAAAGGGAAGAAAGTGGCGCATAACATTAATGGCGAATTGATTCAATTTGAACCGTTAAAAGTCAAAAACCGTCTTTAAAAACAGTTTAGATTCAAGGGGGCATTGTTTGGGCCAAAATCCCGTGCACCTAGCCCAAAACACTGAAGAGCCCAGAAATGACAAAACAAGCCACAGGGCCCAAGCAGCCTGGACTTTGCAAATAAACAAGAATCGAGGGCCCAAAATCCGAGAAGGCCCAACCCTGGATCTGTCAAAACCCCGACAACAAACTTGGGCTTCAAAAGAAAGATTAATCAGCCCATAGCCCCAAAAAACTGGACCTGGGCTTGGCATGATTAAAAGAAAAGAAAAAAAGCTAAAGTTAGAAGCAAACCCACGTGACCTCTTGACTTTGAAAAGTCAGCAATTTCAACTGGGATTGATAGGGAGTTAATAAGGGCAGGTATAAAAGAAGGACATCTCTGGAAAAATCTGCCACTGGAAGATCAAAACCCTTTTGTATATTCAAAGATATTTTCTACTCCAAAAGAGGGCACCATTTTCAAAGGATACACAGACTATGTTTTCTAAAAAGAGATAAGCAGGAAGCAGGGAGTTGCTCAAAACTGGAAAATCAAACTTACCATCACAGTTTGAAACTCTTACAAGAGCAGTTAAATTGGAAGAAGGGTCAAGTTTTCTTTCAAGAAAAACAGGGAAGTGGTTGCCTTAGGAACTGACTGTTGAGAGCTTATCTGCCAGAATTGATAAAACCCCCTTTTTTACATTTAAAAATAAAAGATCTTTTGAGAACTTTTGCCGCCCATTATTAAAAGAATTAGAAAAAAAAACCCACTTCAAAAACATTTCTTATAAATATAGGAGAGGGAAAACACACACAAAAACACAATCAAGACAACAACCAAAAAATCAGTCAAAAGACAAAAAACTCAAAGTGATCACTTGATCTCAAAGAACCTCCAAACAAACTTAAGCAACCAAAAGCTCATTCAGCCATAGGAAAAAGCCAGCTACAAATCGAAACTTCCAGTTTCAGACTTAGAAAAAGTCATTCAAAACGAGATTTCTCTCGTTACAAATTTGGTTCAGCAAAAGCCAAAACAAGCAGAGTCTGGGGTTTTTTTTTATAACAAATATGAAAACCTCAACAAATTTATGGAGAGCCCTGACCAAGCAGAACAGGTACCACAGTGCAATTTCTAGCTCAGTAATCCTAAAGTCCAGCCACTTCTACCCCTTTTAGACTGAAGAGGCCGCAATTCTGCCCGCTCAAAAAGCCTTCCAGAGCTTGAAATAGATTAAAGCTCTGCCAAACTAGAACTTTAGTATCGATTTACAGCTGAAGCTTAGCAGTTGAAGTTATGGACAGTCAAGTCCAGCACAGACATACCCAGTCCAGCCCGAGTCAGAAGCTTCTATCCAGGCAGAAATAGAAGTCCAGCCTTCTTTTTGTCTTTCTAGAGTTGATTCTTTCCTTTAGAGTTTTGTAAAAGGCAATCCCACCTGAAAACAGTTCATTTGCTTACTATTTATTATGGCCAGAACTACCAACCGTGTACTGTGAAAAATTATGAAGTCCTCACCAGTCTGAGGCAGGAAAAGAACTTACTTGGGAGATATTCCTCACCCAAATTCAAATTCGCTTGTTTGGAAATCAATAACTTGGGGCGCAAGTTATCTATTTCAAAAGCCTGCTAGGATTTTTTATTGCTAGCAGTGGCACGCTCGCACACTAAAGAAAGTTGATTTGTTGACCAGTCAATGGTTTTCGAGGCAATGGGGAACTCTACCCTACCATCATAGGAACACACCCAAAATGATTACTATATATATACATGCATACGTCACTATTCAGTAATATTCATCAAGTCATGAATACGCTACCCTACCATCACAGGAACACACCCAAAATGATTACTATATATATACATGCATACGTCACTATTCAGTAATATTCATCAAGTCATGAATACGGTTTCATTCATGCATATAGTACATTTGCCAGTACATTTGCCATTCATGTGTACGGAACCATTCATGTATACGATCACTATTCATAATACATTTTCCAGTACATTTACTATTATGTACGACACTTTTCATGTATATGGTACTGTTACATTATCAAGGAACTTTAGGTCCTTATTTACATGTTAAGGATCAAGGATCTTCATGTTCGATCACTTGTTTACAAATATAGTACTGGAGAGATTGCCAGCTCTCATATCATTATCATCATCAAGGATCTTCAAATCCTGATTTAATTGTATGATGAGGATCAATGAACTTCTGGTGCTGATCTGTGTATGATGTAAAACTCATCATAATACACAATTAATTCATAAAATAAATTGCTTGTAAATAAATTGTTGCTATGGACGATAAACCCGCACTACACTTTAAATAAAAGTAAATATGGGGTAAAATAAATGTGCATATATGGGTACTAATTCTACTCCATACTTTAAATAAAAATAAATACGATGTATGGGCATTAAAAAGTTGCACCATCCTGTAAATAGAGTAAATATTGTTATATGAGTAATAAACCTACATCATACTATAAATAAAATAAAAATGAGAATAAAATCACCGCCGAATATATATAAAGTATATAAATAAGACTGAGAGCAAATTACTGTTGTTAATATGTATAATATATCATATACTTTATATAATATAACATTGTTATAACATATTACACCAAATCAGCATTTTATATTAATATTATATACATAAATATATATAGTGGTCATATCAAAGTGTAACCGACATGGACCATCATTACCAAGTTAAAGTGGTCTTTGTGCAGAATTGAACGCAAGGCTCCAATCTTATTTCTTTTTCTCCTGACATTACTACAAGCTACTGTTAGAGTTTGAGTGGGAAAAGACTTCCAGATTGGAAAGTTACAAATTTTCTACACTCTTTATAAGAGTACAGATCTTTCACTATAATAAACACAATTGGGTTTTTCTGAAGTGGGCTTTGGACTTGTTGATCTTATTTAAATTAAATATAGATTTTATATATTTAAGTTTTTGAACTTCGGATAATTTCAGTTAGTTTGAAATTCAAAGTTCAGACATATCTGTTCAGATATGTCCAAGGGGTGTCTTAGGATTATTTAAATAGCCAAACGTACAGAGAACAAAACCAACTTTGAAACCCCATACATCTCACACAACACTGAAATCCATTGAAGTACCCATACTGTAGTTCACCATATACCAAAATTCTAGTGCTAGAATTTTGGTTTTGATAGTTGTTTCCTAGTGGACAGTCGTTTGCAGAACCACAAGCACAGGAGTGGGGGCGAAATACTGTCTAAGGACATAGCAAATCGGCTAGCCTCTATCATCTCTGCAAGTTAATATTTCTGGTTAATACAAACTCTTGTATTTGTAATTTTCTGCTGTTATATATTGATTCATTTAAAAGCCTTATATACATATATATTATGTTATATTACACAAGTTATTGATATTTTTTCCAACAATCTTAGAAAGTAGTCAATGGAACAATCAGGGAAAAACTCTCATTCCGAGAAGCCTAAAAAATTCAAGGGAGAACCAACATGAGTTGGTCCAAGTGGAAGGGGCTTGGATCCTTTAAACAAGAGGTCCTGGGTTCGATCCCAGACACTTGCGAATAGAGCAAACTCTGTTGGGAGAGGTCCCCGCTTTGCGCTTGACAGTACCTCGAGGGATTTAGTCTCCGCAGTCGCGCGGGGGATACCCTGGGAAACCTGAAAATTCAAGGGATCCAACAATCTTAGAAAGTAGTCAATGGAACAATCAGGGAAAAACTCTCATTCCGAGAAGCCTCAAAAATTCAAGGGAGAGGATTTCAAACGTTGGCAGCAGAAAATGTTGTTAAATGCAGAAAATGTTGTTTTATTTAACAACATTGAATTTAGCTAATGTTGTGATAGAAACTGTACCTAAGGCAGAGGGAGACAATATTCCTGCAGAGGCTTTGAATGCAATTTCTGCTTGGCAACACAATGATGTCCTCTGCAGAAATTACATTCTCAATGCCTTGGATGATTCGCTATATGATGTATATGCAGTCTTCACAACAGCCAAAGAACTATGGGAATCATTGGAGATGAAATATAAAACAGAAGATGCAGGGTAAAAAAATTTGTTGTTGACAAATTTCTAGACTTCAAAATGGTGGACTCCAAGCCTTTTGTCAATTAAGTGGAAGACCTCCAAAAGATCATTCATGATATTCTTGCAGAAGGCATGAAAATAAGTGATTCTTTTCAAGTGGCATCTATTATAGAAAAACTCCCTCCATCTTGGAAAGACTTTAAGAGTTATCTCAAGCACAAAAGAAAGGAGATGACACTTAAAGATCTGATTTTAAGGCTGTGGATTGAAGAGGATAACAGAATAAGTGAGAAGAAAGGAGTGGTTTCAAACATGGAAGCCAAGGCAAATATAGTTGAGAGCAATCCTTCAAAGCAGAAATATAATTCCCAGAAAAATAAGAAGTCTACAAAGAATTTTGTACCAGGGGCTAAAGGGAAGGATTTCAAGAGGATAAAAGGAGGTTGTTGGGTTTGTGGGAAACCAGGTCATAGAGCATAGGAATGTCGCCACAGAAGGGACCACAATCCTGCGAATTCAAACAACCAGCCCAGGAACAATCAAGCAATGTTGCAGAAGCAGAAGATGCATTGGCTGCAGTAGTTTCTGAGACAAATATGGTCTCAGATTTTTCTGACTGGTGGATGGACACTAGAGCCACTCGCCATATTTGCGGTGACAGAGTAATGTTCTCTACTTACCAGAAAATAGATGGTGACGAGCACTTATACATGGGAAATTCTTTTGCATCTGCAGTAATGGGAAAGGGCAAAGTGTTTCTGAAGTTTACCTCTGGAAAAGAACTAACCCTCTTAGATGTGCTACATGTGCCAGAAATTTGAAAGATTTTGGTTTCTGGTCCAATTCTTAGCAATAAGGGATTCAAACTAGTGTTTGAGTCAAACAAATTTGTATTGACTAAGGGGGGAATGTTTGTAGGCAAAAGCTATCTTGCTGATGGATTGTTTAAACTCAATGTATCTACCAATCTTATTAATAATAATATGAATAAGGCTTCTGTTTATATTGTTGACTCATCTTGTTTATGGCATGCTAGATTAGGTCATGTGAATTTTTGTTCTTTATATAGGATGTGTAATTTAGGTTTGCTGCCCAAGTTTGGTTTTATTTCAAACAATAAATGAGAAACTTGTACAGAGTCAAAATTTGCAAGACAAACCATTAATTATGTACCTGAAAAATCCAATGAGTTGTTGGGATTAATTCATAGTAATTTGTGTGATTTTAGATCAACTCCTACACGTGGTGGGAAAAACTATTACATAACGTTTATAGACGATTAGGGTATGTTTAAGACATAGCAGTAAATTCTGTTATGCATACTTAATACATAACAAGGATGAAGCCTTGGATATGTTTAAGACATATAAGGTAGAAGTTGAAAATCAACTTAAAAGAAAAATAAAAATATTAAGGCCAAATAGAGGAGGGGAATATGAATCCACTGCCTTTGCTGAATTTTGTGCATTATGTGGAATTGTTCATCAAAAAACATCACCATACACACCACAACAGAATGGTGTTGCTGAAAGAAAAAAAATAGAACATTTAAAGATATGATAAATTCCATGTTAAACAGTTCAGGGGCTCCACACAATCTGTGGGGTGAAGCCCTACTTACTGCAAATGTGATATTGAATCGAATCCCACAAAAGAAGACTAATAAGTGTCCATATGAAATTTGGAAAGGGAGATTGCCCACTTATAAAATTCTGAAAGTGTGGGGTTGCCTAGCAAAAGTACAAATCCCTTTGCCAAAACGAACCAAACTTGGACCAAAAACAATTGACTGTGTTTTTATTGGTTTAGCATCTAATAGTGTTGCATATAGATTTTTAGTTTTTAAATCTGAGGTTTTAGACATACATGCAAACACTATCTTAGAATCTGTTGATGCTGTATTTTATGAAGACATATATCCATAAACAAGATAGATCCTTTACAAGAAAAAAGAAACCAAGTGATTACCATTTGAAAGAGAATGATGATGTTGTTAATTCAACTTCATCTAGTATGTCTGCAAATGAGGCAGAGCCTAGAAGAAGTAAAAAGACTAAGGTTCCAAAGGATTATGGACCGAATTTCTTGACATTTATGACTGAAACTGAGCCGCAAACTTATAAAGAGGCCATGTCTAGTCCAGAAGCTCCTTTTCAAGAAGAAATTGAAACCTGATGGTACGATCGATAAATATAAAGCTCATTTAGTAGCAAAAGGTTACCGTCAAAAAGAAGGGTTGGATTTCTTTGACACCTATTCTCCTATAACGAGAATAACATCTATACGAATGTTGATTGCTATAGCTGTAGTTTATAACATGGAAATACATCAATGGATGTAAAAACTGCATTTCTAAATGGAGACTTAGAAGAAGAAATATATATGGAGCAACTAGAAGGTTTCGTGGTTGAAGGTCAAGAAAATAAAGTATGTAGGCTTGTCAAATCCTTGCATGGATTAAAACAAGCACCCAAGCAGTGGCATCAAAAATTTGATCATACTATGCTGAAACATGGTTTCAAAATAAATGAATGTGACAAATGTGTTGACATTAAAACACATAACAATGCATGTGCCATAGTATGTTTGTATGTGAATGATATGCTCATCATGGCAACTAATAAGGATATAATTAATTCAACAAAGAAAATGTTAAATTCAAGCTTCGATATGAAAGACTTGGGTCTTGCTGATGTGATTCTTGGTATAAAAGTCAAGAAAAATTCAAATGGCTATATCCTTTCACAGTCTCACTATATAGAGACAACACTACGAAGGTTTGGTCAATATGATTGCAAACATGCCCTTACGCCATTTGATGCCAACTGCAAACTAAAAAAATATGTTCGAGATGCTATATCACAACGTGAATATTCCCAAGTTTTTGGGAGTTTAATGTACATTATGAATTGTACAAGACTTGATATAGCATATTCAGTGAGTCGGCTGAGTAGGTATACTAGCAATCCTGGACGTGATCATTGCGATGCCTTAATTAGACTGTTAAGGTATTTAAAATATGCGTTGAATCATGGATTGCATTATACTAAATATCCTCTAGTATTGGGAGGATATAGTGATGCTAACTGGATCTCTGACAATACTGAAACTAAATCCACAAGTGGATATGTGTTTACATTAGGAGTAGCAATATCTTGGAAATCTTCTAAGAAAACATGCATAGCCCAATCGACAATGGAATCGGAATTTATTGCCTTAGACAAGGCAGGAGAAGAAGCAAAATGGCTGAGGAATTTTTTAGCAATTATTGGTATTTTTTTTTTATTTTAATAGGGGTACAATTGGGAAACTAAACAAAATTTGTTTTCCATTCCTACTCAAAACAAACATGGGAAAGAAGGCATAATACAATAAAGCAATTGCTCTCTAGTGGAATAATTTCCATTGACTATATAAAGTCAAAAGAGAATCTTGCGGATCAGCTTACTAAAGGTTTATCAAGAGAGCAAATAAAATTTACATTGAGGGGAATGGGGCTACAGCCAACAGAATAAATGATTTAGCCTAATGGAAACCTAACCTAGCTGATTGGAGATTCCATGGTCTAGGTTCAATAGGCAAACTGGTTAGGTATAAATCAAGTTGTTAACATACTATATGTCTCATTCCTATGGTGGAAGAGTGTGTTGTTTGCTGAAGTTTTTTAGGGTACTTATGTTTAATGACACTAATTACTTGTATTTAAGAGGAATATGGCAGACTATTCCCAAGTTGGTGTCACCTATATGAGAGTAAATGTGGGGTCACATTTATGAGAATTATATAGCTACATTCTCTAAAGCTCTCATGAATCCAGGATCTGTTCAGGACCAAAATGAACACAAACGTATGAACGCACAGTGTGTCTGGATGTGACATATGTGATACTTGTTGTCTTGGTATATTGGTTTGGTGAACAGTTCAAGATTGGATATCCACTGCGTCACCTTATATATTCGATAAGTATTCACTAAGGTAGGTTCAAGTCCAAAAGACACCTGTCCTGATGTATGTTACATCTAACGAGTATTCTCAGTGGTTACACATAGACTTACTTTTCCCACTCAAATGTGGGGTATTGTTAGAGTTTGAGTGGGAAAAGACTTCTAGATTGGCAAGTTACAACTTTCCTACACTACTTATAAGGGCTAGTTTGGCATTGCTGTGCTGTGAACATAATCGCTGTCAGATTTGCTGTGAGAGAAATCAGTTGTGAGAGAACACAGTTTGGCGTTTGGTAAACTTTTTGTTAAAAGTGTTATTGGTATGGATTCCCGTATAATCCAAAAAAAAATTGATGCATAATCATTAAACCCAGCGCCTCTTTGAAACTGATTCCTGTATAATCAGAAAATGAAAGCATCTTATTAGCTGCTTTCCCAAATAGCTTTCTCTCACATCAATTTTTAACAATAAGTGATTTTCTCATAGTTTACCAAACGGGTTGGGCTTCCCAAAAATTTTTAAAAATCACTTATCACCCCTAATAAGCAATACCAAACGGGCACTAAGAGTAGGGATCTTTCACTATATAATAAACACAATTGGGTTTTTTTGAAGTGGGCTTTGGACTTGTTGGCCTTATTTAAATTAAATATATATTTTATATATTTAAGTTTTTGAACTTCGGATAATTTCAATTAGTCTGAAATTCAAAGTTCAGATATGTTTGAACAGATATGTCCAAGGGGTGTCTTAGGCTTATTTAAATAGCCAAACGTACAGAGAACAAAACCAACTTTGAAACCCAACACATCTCACACAACACTGAAATCCATTGAGAGTACCCATACTGTAGTTCACCAAATACCAAAATTCAAGTGCTAGAATTTTGGTTTTGATAGTTGTATCCTGGTGGACAATCGTCTGCAGAACCACAAGCACAGGAGTGGGGGCGAAATACTGTCTAAGGACATAGCAAATCGGCTAGCCTCTATCATCTCTGTAAGTTAGTATTTCTGGTTAATACAAACTCTTGTATCTGTAATTTTTTGCTGTTATATATTGATTCATTAAAAAGCCTTATATACATATATATTCTGTTATATTATACAAGTTACCGATTGTTTTCCAACAGCTCCAACTAGCTTTGTTTGATTAGCATGAAAATTGAATAGTATAGATATAATAATAATAAATGATGAAGATAAGAAAACATGGATAACTTATCTCTTTATTCAGGTAACTCAACTGGTTTGCGAGAGTATTCTTGCTAATAATGTGTTGTAAAATGAAAGGTATATGCAGAAATATTGAGCTACACGTAAAGTAAATAAGATACAATATTTAACGAGATTTGGCTATGCTTACGTGTTCTCAGAGTATAACAATAGTAACTTTTCCATTATATAAAGTAATGGGGCTACAACTTTAGTATTTGTAATCTTTCTAACTCATTCTCTTCTCCAATGGTGCGTGAAGCAAAGAAAGGAGGAAGCCTTATTTATAGGCAGAATTCTGTAGCTGTTCACTCAAAAGTCTTTGGCTTCACGTGAATAATGACAGACAAGCTTCACCAATAGTTAGTGGCTGACTAAGCCATTATCTTTACAACATTAAAGGACTAATTATGCATATTCCTTTTGATTTTTTTGAATTTATTTTTTTTGTTGATTCCTTTTGATTAATCATAGTTGATATTTAGATGCCATTAATGACTATTTAAGACCACCATGACGAATTGCCATAATATTGATTGATTCCTGCATATCCACAACCTGTCTGTTTCCCTTTTTTCGGCCAAGGTGGTCATTGAAAGGATCTTCTGGTCCTTCTTCTCTTGTATTGCGCAGGCATGCCACCACCAAGCCATTGATTGGCTTGAATGGAAAAAGTTGGATTTTTATGTTCGCACTTCTGACTTCTAACCAGCCGATTGATCGGCCAAACAAGGAACCTCCTCTTGGCCTAGGTCCTTTCACTTCCTCGAGGTCAAGGATGGTTAGGTTTCGTATGTGTATTTTAGTATTTTTTGAGATTTTAATGATAATGATGCAAATTAAATTAAAAGATGCGATTGAACCTAAAAACAAGAATTAAAGTGCGATAAAGTAAATCAAAGCAATAGATAAACGTAAATTAAACGAATAACGAAATAAGAACGATATAAATGATAAAGACAATAAAATAAATCAATATGAAATTAAATTAAACTTAAAGAGAATTCGATAACAATTAAAAATAAAGCGATAAGCTTGAATCTTAGAACAACGTAAAGGAAAATGCAAGAAATTAAACTTACACTAACGAAAGTGAAGAACTGATCTAGTCAACTTGCTTGGAAAATAAAAACCTAGTCTAGGGATAGAAAATTGAAAGACAAAAAGTAGGTTTTTGTGTCTGATGTCCGGGGTCCTTTGCTCTTTGTCTAATGTAGTTTATAAAGGGGCATTCGTCAGCCCATGGGTTGGCCATTAAATGGCCAAAGGTTAGCTTCGTTTAAAGTCTTTCCTTGTGTGGCTTCCTAAATTTGAGGAATTGATTCGAATGAAATCATCAGATTGCAAATCTGATCACCTGATTCTCTCCTCCTTAGGAATGTTCTAGATTGACATCACTCTCTTTGATTGCTTTCCTTGGATGGATCTTGTTACGTGCATGAAAACATCTGAAAGTGTTGGGTCTACTTCTGTGGGCTTGAACCTTCGGGACTTGTCTTGAGATCTGTCATGAGAAAATAATCCCATGATGTTGGAGTGGCTTGAAACTCAATGATCCACATGTATCCTCAAGGTGTCTTAATATGAATTATCACTTGAAATGTAATACATTTATC
Organism: Prunus avium; assembly: GCF_002207925.1. Next base: position 75,213 of record NW_018922451.1, read on the forward strand.
AAATAGGCCATTTAATGGCCATTGAGAATACCTAGGCCATTGTAGGGGTCTTTTTGTTTCAGCAACCTGACGAATGGGCTTGGGCTGCTGCAATAGAAAGACGAGCAAAATTCCCCCAATGCCTGAGTTCAAGAACCAGGCTCCCAAAAGAGTTTTGAAAGATTTGCTGAAACCTTAGAAAACGCTTTTAGGTTCTTTTCACCAACAACCAGAGGAACGTGACAAATCGATTAGTGACTTGGCTTGAGGAGCTTGTGGCATGGGAGCTAAACTTTCACAAGTTTAGCAATTTGAGAGAGAGAGATAACAACATGAATTTCTTTCAGCAAGAAATGGTTCAAAGTGGAAAAGGGGGGAAATTAGGAGGATTTCTAACTCAGAAAGAGAGAAAAACGATGGAAACAAGAGATGGGGAGTCTAGGATAAATTCCAGTTTGCTTGACAAAGCTTGGTCGTGCTCTCGAATGGTGTCCTTTTTCTGGGTAAAGGAAGCCCCTTTTATAGGCGCTTAGAACCCTAATTCTATCAATCCTCCATCCCCACTTTCCCTTTGCTTCTTTCCAATTACTCCTTTTTGGTAAAATCACTTCAATCAGAGTGCCTGGGTCGAAGGTTTTTTGGGGTTCCAAGGTTTTGAGCGGCTGGACCTCCCCATGGGGATGAGGCGCCACCTGCTTTTCTCCTTGATTTCCCATTAGAGCTTGCAGAGGAAAAAAGGAGAGTTGAAGGAGCGTTTGCCCAACGGGTATTTCTCCTACATATGTGAGTTCCCTTTGGTTTTTGCAATGGCTCCTCGTTGACCATTTTGGAATTCTGACAAGGGGGGAACACGATACTAGATTTTTACAAAGCACTAGGCTGGGCTTTGTGCACAGTATTGGGTTATTGGCATGCTATTTCTAGCATCAAATGGGTTTTTACCAAGCTGCTGGAAATAGCCTATTTGTTTTATTTTGGGCATTTTATTGATGTGGGTTTGTCTAAGGGTTGCAGCATACTAGATATTTTCCTAAGGCATTGGATTAATTTTCTCCCTCTCTCATGCTAACCCATGTGTTTGGGCCCGAGGAACAGGCTTGAGTTTTAATGCTCCCAAGTGGCTTAAAACTTTCGTTCCTCACACCCTCAATAGGCCTTGTGATCGCTTGTTCCCATCCATACCACAACCTTCTTAGCAAGCCTCGGGTAATTACGTGGCTTAGGCCCACTTAAGCTTGTAGCATGGCTTGGTATTAGAGTGGCGGTCCTTTACATGGCATTGCGTGTTTATTTACCGTGCTTGTGCTTGAGTTTTATTGTGCCACAATAAGCCATGATCGGACCAAATAGGATCGGATAGGTTGGTGAGCGTGAATTTATAAAGTCGGTGCATTTTTGGCCCTTTTGCGCATGCTTGCTTGGCGTGACACATGACCCATAGCTTATGTAGGTGCGTCCTACAATTTCTCCTTATGTCCCGATCGGGCCTCTTTTGCGATTAATTAATTGTGCTGTGCCAAGAATAAACCTGGACCTAGCCCTTGGAGTTTTTGGGCCTCAACAACCATAAGGTCATAACTTGCATGTAGGTATAAAGAGAATTCAAGGCACAAAGGCCTGAAGCCTAAGTCTCTAAGGCCACTTTGCCCAGGTCAACCCGTAAGGCCATTGTTTGGCCTTACCAATTATATATATAATTATAATAATAAAACTCATATGAACAACCTAATAAATAAAAACAACTCCACCCACTTTATATACATACAATTTACATATATAACTTGAATGAGGTGAACCAAAGGGCAATACTAGGCGTGGGCACGGTCCGGTTTGGTCCGGTTTGACCCTCAAACCACGGCCGAACCAATTACATTTTCACGGTCCGGTGTGGTTCGGTTTCACCTAAAATCAAAATGAAAATCAAACCAAACCAAACCATTCATAACCGGTTTGGTGCGGTTTGGTTCGGCCGGTTTAGGCATAAAACAACATGTCTTACAGTAACATGCAAATCTTGCCAAAGTAGAACAAAGTTAACATGCAAATCTTGCCAAAGTAGAACAAAGTTAACATGAAAGTTAACCAAATTTCTAGTAAATCAAAGTAACATGATAAAACCCATTTATAAACATACCCAAAACTCATCATTACACACATACCCAAAACTCATTTTGGGTATGTTTCTATGTTTAAATAGTGCTTGGGTATTTTTATAAATACATGTCTAGGATTGGGTATTTTTATAAATATCTATAAAATATTTCATTTGTTTTGGGAATGGTCATTGACCAATTGCCACCTCCAGTATATATGTACTTAGCCAACTATTCAATTCCAACTCAAGTACCATCGTGTGGGCCAACGTTGGCTTCTTTGATACACTTCTAGCATTTTATAAAAAAGAAACACAACCCCACCTTTGTCATCGCACATTTCCAGCCAACTAAACTCCAAACCACAGCAGAAGACTCCAGTCATATCCTTTTGCGAGGAAAGTCTGGCTAACTTGGCCTTGCGTCTGCCAAGAAGAGAGAACCCGGCCACCCCAATTATTTGCAAGTAGATCTGGCCACTTGCTAGAATCGGCTGGTGAAAATTCCAACTTGATTTTTCACTTAGCTGATCCAAGTTTGTTGTATTTTATTTATTTATTGCCATTTGTTTGTTGTATTTTCTTACTTAGCAGGCCTCTTGGAATTTGGTCTCATTGACTTGGCTAGAATTTGGTGAC
>NW_018922452.1:9823-73805 GCF_002207925.1 Prunus avium
AACATAATTAGAATGTACACTATTATTCATAAAACTATAATAAAATAGAATACTAGTCGTATAATTCATAAAAGGAAAACAACATTAATTCCTAAATTTAATATTGAATTTAAATGACTAATACGTTAAATAGATTACTAGTCGTAATTCATAAAAGGAAAACAACATTAATTCAAAAATAGATTACTAGTCGTAAAATACATTACTAATACATTAATGTTGAATTTAATATTTAATTTCAAATAAGTTTCTAAATTAATTCTTACATCCATTACAACCATTTGGTGATATTTTCAAATTCAACGTGTGTCATTAGTTACACCCCCCATAACACATTAAGTCATAAATAGGGGTAGTTTTGGAATCCGAAAAATACAATAAATCAGATTTTAAGTTATATTAGGTAACTTGCTTAGTTGGATCCTAGTCATCGGGTATTATTTGAAAAAATTGGGTATTTTAAATAGAAAACTAAAGGAAAGGGTTGTAGGTGATTTAAAATGAATTTTATGGGTCTAAGCTCAATTTACTATTAAAAACTCATTAACAACATATATGCATTTGTATAGATTCAAAAGAACTTAAATTTCAACCGTACATTGTTTCTAATCATTTCAAATTATGCATGTCCCTTCTTTTTTAAGTCCTTTCCATTGCAATGTCCTGGTTATATACTATTATTTTATCTATGTTCATGTGTCACACAGTGACAGTGCTTTATGTAAAAGTGCTTCCTTACATTGTTTCTGACCTTTGTGCTTTCTGAGTGCAGGCTTGAACTAGTCAATCCGGGATGTGGAGTGAAATACTTACCTCATACAACTCCTAGAGACAATTGCCTTGCAAAAATTAAGAAGCTTCCATGGCCATCTACATAACCTGAAAATATAAGGCCAAAACTTGCTTCCTTTGGTATAATAATAAATATTTACTCGTGGAGCTAGTGGACTTTTTAATTTATGGGATGTAAACTTGCTTCATTTAAATTCATGGATGGTGTATTCTAGGATTGTGTTTGTTAATTGAGGTAAAGAAATGAGTTTGATCTTCTCTCTCACTTTTTTTTAGTTGTTGAATGCATTCTTTCTTTTGATAAATGCAAATTACTTTAATTTTACTTTTCCAAGTTGGTTTGAGCGGATTTGCTCTCTACCCTGCACCCGATTTCATATCTCCCTCCTCTTAGTTTGGATTAAATTAAAGTAGAATATTGTATGTATAAAAATAAAAAAATAATTAATAAATAACTTGTGTCACATTTTTAGTGGCATTTGTTCTCCAATGGTGGTTTACAAAAGCAGAAATATATCTTCTCGTTTAATTAATAAGAAGGTAGAGTATAGTAAGCTAAAATAGGGGATCACTTTTTCGTTTTATAATCTTAATTACATAGTATGGTCAAATTCTGTGTGCATGATCCTTTTAGGTTCATTCATAATTTTTTTGTTGTCATTCAAAGATGCTGTTGAGAGATGCTTTGGTATTTCAGAGAGCATAAGGTCAAATTCTACATGCAAAACCCAAACTTGAGTCCAAAATTTCTACTAAGATAAAAGGTTGGTGTTAGCTCAATCAGTCACTTGTCTAAAAGCCTGTAAATCCAAGAAAAGTGGAAAATGGAGTTGGGTTTCTGGAGTTTGGTTTTCACAGCTTCAATTGGTGGGTTTGGTGCTTTGCTTTTGATCCTAAGGAGAGCAAATGAATGGTATTTTGTGAGCAGATTAGGAGAAAGGCAGAAGACTCTGCCTCCAGGTGGCATGGGCTGGCCTTTCCTTGGCAACACCTTGTCTTTCCTCAAGGCTTTAAAATCTGATGATCCTGATTCTTTCATCTCCAACTACGTCAAAAGGTCTCTCTCTCTCTCTCTCTCTCTCTCTCCCATTGTAACTCAAAGTTGAAACTATCTGATGAGAAATATATGCTAAACTTTTCTGTTGGTACCAGGTATGGCAGCACAGGAATTTACAAGGCCTGTTTGTTTGGAAAGCCAACCATAATTGTTACAGCACCTGAAACATGTAGGCAGGTCTTGATGGATAGTTTACAATTTAAGACTGGTTGGCCAAAATCAACTTCCGATTTAATGGGAAGGAAATCATTTATGAGCCTTTCTGAAGAGGAACACAAACGCCTTCGCAGGCTGACAGCAGCCCCGATCAGCGGTCACAAGGCATTGTCTATGTACCATGAGTACATTAAGGATGCCATAGTAAGTTCATTGGATGAATTGGCCAAAGCAGATAGGCCTATTGAGTTCTTGACTGAGATTAGGAAGATAACTTTTAAAATAATCATGTTTATTTTCTTGAGCTGTGAGACTGGTCCAATGATGGAGACCATGGAGAAAGAATATGCTATTCTCAATCATGGACTAAGAGCCATGGCCATAAACCTTCCTGGCTTCGCTTTTCATAAAGCGCTCAAGGTCAGATTATACTAAATAGATTTCTTCATTTGAGTTAATTTCTTTTTTTCCTTTCAAACTGGACTTCATAATTACATTGTTGCATGTATCAGGCTAGAAAAAAGATGGCTATGATTATTCAAGATGTTGTAGATGGAAGAAGGGCAAGAAAAGAGAATAATCTATCACGGGAAAGAACAGATTTGATGGATTTGTTAATGGAAGTTGAAGATGAGAACGGTAAAACATTAGATGATGAGGAGATAATAGACATAATTCTCATGTACTTGAATGCTGGATATGAATCTACAGCCCATGCCACTTTGTGGGCTACTCTCTTCTTAAATGAACATCCAGAATACTACCAAAAAGCCAAGGTGGGTGCATATCAATACTGGTTTGATGCATTTGAACATTCTTACTAGTCTTCATGCTGCAGAACTAAAAATGGACTTCCATTTGTTTGGTTAAATTTTCCCGGTTTCGTTTCAAATTTTTGGAGGCCAATTTCTAGTTGTTATAATGTTTCAGGCAGAGCAAGTGGAGATTCTTAAAAGGGAATCATCACCAGAAGAGGGATTGAACTTTAAAGGAACTAAACAGATGGAATATCTATCTAAGGTATGTTTTCTGTGTCTAATTTTAACACCCTGAAGATATTTTATGTTATAGCAAATGCTTACTCTTTTCTTGGGGAGATTGCAAAATATTGATTTATCATCATAAGTACAAGAAGTACTATTGAATCCTAGAAATAATTCTAGGTACAATGCAAACTCTTGCTCAAAGTGAGACCACTAATTTCAAATGCTGCACAAAGGGAGGGTGATTTATTTTCCTTTGATACCCAAATCTTGCCCTCAGATTTGAACTTCAACTATCTATACAGCTAATAGAAATTGGAGTAACATATTTTGACAATAGGTAATCGACGAAACACTGCGCGTGGTTAACGTCTCATTGTATGGCTATCGGGAGGCTGCAACTGATGTGAACGTCTCTGGTAAATTTATCTACTTTCTCCCTTTCTTGTTTCTCTGTTTCTTGTACAGAAAGAAACTTACTAGAAGATGATCTGCTTTCAAGGTTATACAATACCAAAGGGCTGGAAAGTAATGATGTGGTACAGAGGTGTTCATTTGAACCCAGATTATTATCCGGATCCAAAGGAGTTTAATCCCTCAAGATGGAATGTACGCCAGAAAATGCACATAATTGAATGTAATTTTTAATAGCAAATGCATGTGATACAAGATGTGGGATTTTTTACTGTTTATTTTGTTTTTGTAGGAAAATAAAGGCAAGGCAGGGACTTTCATTCCCTTTGGAATGGGAAGTAGGCTATGCCCTGGAAGTGATTTGACCAAGCTTGAAATTTCTATATTTCTTCACTATTTTCTCCTTCATTATGAGTGAGTTTCCTTGCTTTCCATTTGTTCTTTCTTTCCACTTTTCTTTGAAACAACTAACTTCAAAGTCTCCTGAATATAATCTGTAAGGTTCCATTTGGACATTTGGATTTATAAGATGTAGGATTTGAATCCCTCATTTTAAATTCACATGTCCAAATGGAATGACTTGTATGAAAGGTGAGATTTCAAATCCAAGAGTTTTAGTTATATTGTGTATGTCCAATAGAAACGGCATATATGGCAGGTAAGATATCAAATCAAAGAGTTTTATTGTATTGTAAATTTGGTTTAAGCAAATGTTAACAATAGGGTTCTTAATTGCAATGGTCCCTAAATTTGTAACTTATTGTCAATGCGGCCGTCAAAATAGGTAGGTCGTTTTAGCAGTGATTTGTACATAAATTAAAAGTTCTATCCTTTAAATTGACAGTCATATCAATGAAATTGTCACCTAAGTACAAGTTCCGAGACCGTAACAATTAAAAATACATTAACAATATGTATGCTTTTGTGTAGTTTCGAATTATGCACATCTCTTCTTTTTTAAGTCCTGCCATTGTAATGTTCTTGTCATCATACTATTATTTTATCCATGTTCATGTGTCACAATGACAGTGCTTCATAAAAAAATGACCTTACATATGGATGGCACAAAACGAAATGCTTGTTGATCTGTAAATATAATAGATAGTCTTTGACCTTTGAAATTTTCGAGTGCAGGCTTGAACGACTCAATCCGGCATGTGGAGTGAGATACTTACCTCATACAAGTCCTAAAGACAATTGCCTTGCAAAAATTAAGAAGCTTCCATCGTCATCAGTATAAACTGAAAGTTAATGGATTTTTTTCTCTATTTTTTGCTTTGTGCTTATTTGCCTTTCATTAGATTTGAACTCGAAATCTACTTCAAAATAATGGATATTCAGTGTCACTAAATCAAATAGTTATTGGCTATATAGTGTGAGAAATGAGAGGACTAATAGCCATCGATGTGAAATGAACCTTAATTCTTTTTTATCCCTTATTTTTTTGTCCAAAAACATTCGTATGAACCTTAATTCACATGAAGTACAGACAAAAGGTGGAGAGATGATACATAGTACAACAGAAAGGGACATAAGCAAAGCAAATTGAACTTAGAGCCCGGAGTACTTTCATAATATATGACAACTTATCAAACATTAAACCTTAAACATCTGAAAACCAGTTAGTTTCAAGATCATTGGGACCTGCATGTTCAAATTCTAGTGGGCGGCATCTTCTTCCTCACAAAACTTCGTGTATTCTTTAGCACCCAACAAGGATTCTACTTCTGATGGATTGCTGGGCTTAATCTTGATCATCCATCCATCTTCATATGGGCTTGAATTGATCTTCAATATAGAACACACCCAAAGAAAGTTAAATTTATTAAATAAATAAAAACTGTATACTTGTGTACAGTTTAAATAATGGCATCAGTTCAAATTAACGGTTTAACAATATAACATGGCAAACTATCTGAGAGTACGCAACCGGTCAATTATAACATGCATTTCAAAGAAGGGTAGCTTTGTTTTGGTAAAAAGTGTAAAGGTGGAAAGGAAGATTAATTACCAAACCAGGTGATTCAGTAAGCTTTGAGTTAACCTCAACCACATCACCAGAAATTGGGGAATTTATATCACTGGTTGCTTTGACACTCTCCACAGCTCCAAAGCTGGCACCTGCAGAGACTGAGCGACCAGCTTCTGGCAGCTCAACAAACACAACTTCTCCAAGATGGTCCTGAAACAAAACTTCACCTACATCACTCACTCTCTGGGCTATTTCAAACTTCAGGTCCAATAGGGAATTTTTTGGACCAAGTTAACTTCTTTTTCTTTTCTTTTTTTCACAGACAAGTGGAAATGGAGATGTGTATATTATTTAATATTAACCTGAGCATGATCAGTGATACCAATTGTTGCAACTGAGCCTTCATGCTTCACCCACTCATGTGAAGATGCATACTTCAACCCTTCCAGAACTGCAAATCCAACATCACTCCCAAAATTACAATTCTTTTGAACTTAGCAGCAATAATAAATAAATAAATAATAAAAAATAAATCCAAATCATTTGCATAACTTTAAAAACTTGAATGTTACCCAAACCACTAAAGAAGAACATCGGAACCAAAATACAGCATTAAAAATGAAAAAATGCATGCATTGGTGAAAAGCTAGGCCATTCTATAATCTGTAACCCTACAAACTGCTGAATTTGTCACCAGTTCATACAAATGTAAAGAAACTAAGAACCCATTCACTTGAAATAGAGTATTAAGTTGAAGAGAGGAGTGTTTATTACCAGAAGAAAAGCATCTGGAAAAAGAAAATGCAGGAGAGAGGTGGGCTTTGGAGGCACTAGAGATTCTGAGTGCATTGGCTGTAGAAGAAGCCCACATTCTCAATGCCATGTTTCTCTGCCTGCGTTATCTCTATGTGTATGTCTGGTTATCTCTCAAACTCCAAGGCTAATATCAAAATAAGAAGGGCACAGTTTGGAGATGTCGTTTTATCTTGGATGGATGGTTGGCAGCAAAAGCCTCATCCTAATAAGAGTGAGAATACACAGACCCAGCTTTTTTTTTTTCTTTTTTTTTTTTAAATTTCTATTAATATTTTGTTTTGTGAATATATCAACCTGTTTTAAAAGTGAGACTGTCATCATTCATCACTGTATATCTAAATTGAAATTTGAGAAATTCATTTCTTATCTATTTAAAGAAATTTAGAAAAAAGTTTTATCTCATGTACTATTTCCCAGTGTACTGTTCACAGGCTTAAGTGGGCTGTAGCCCAGTGCAAAATCTGTAGAAAACTAAAGGGGGTCCAAATTTTATAAGCTATTTCTACTCCCCAAAAATTTTAGTCTACCAAACTTGCCTTTGTTTATTTCTTTTTTTTGGCCGAACATTGTGACTTGCCTTTGTTTAATATTAGTCCAACCTTTTTGGGCTGACTTTAATATAATAAGTTAATTAAAAAAATACATATTTTTATTTAATAATATATCTTCACCTCACTTGCATTCTCTTTGCCTACTTTACCTTTTTTTTATTGTCGAATTTTACCAATTAATCTTAAACCCTATTCTTTGGCTTTTGTTTGGCCTAACAAAATAGCCCTACGTTTTCTTTTCTCTCATACACGAAAAAGTATCTCATATCTCTTTGTACTTTGATCAAGAGGCAATAAAGAATCTTAGGTGTTTTTACTTTATTACCTCTCAAGGTAAACTTGATTGCATGTAATAACCCAATTCTAAATTAATACTTAATTATTCAAGTATTCAAGTAAAAGACAATTTTACTCCGGGAATATTTTAAAGCTTTAAAAATTGACTTTTTGTCCGGGAAAGAATTTGGGAATTTCAGTTGTACCGTTACGTAGAGCACGCTTAAATGAGTCCATAGACACTTAGTGGGCTCAAATAGGAGTCGTAACGAAGAAGTTATGATAAAAAATAGTCCAATGGCAAAATCGTAAATTTTTTGAAAAGGGATTTTTTTTTTTTTTTTAAAACCTGATTTCTCTCTCTCTCTCTCTCTCTCTCTCTCTCGTCGCAAGCCCCCTCCCCCTCGTTTTTTTTCTTCTCCAGGCGATGGCTCTAAGAGCCACCACAATCGCCACTTGGGGCAGCACCGGTCCCAAAAGGACCGCCGTGAGTTCCTCTTCCAGCCCCACCCTGTCGCCACCTCCACCGCTCAACCAGGCCGCCGAAAATTCAAGAAATCTGGCCGGTTTTTGACAGATTTTATGTAATTTTTCGGAAGCTCATTAGGGTGATTCCGACAGCCAAATCTTGCGATCCAAGTATGCTTTCTTATCCTCTCGAGGTGTTCTAGCTGTTGGTTGTGATATTTCGGAGAAATTTTTGAGTATTGGTGGGTAATTAAGCGATAATAGTTTGGCCGGTTTTCAACCTCCGATTCCAGCAACTTCCGTCGACTTTTTGGGATAGGTCCAAGAACAAAAGTTGCTCCACTCTATATGGTGATCACGTAGGTATAAGTCTTGATCGGCGGTTTGGAGATTTTCCAATCGCCATAATCGCTTTGGACACCCACGCGTGTGGCGGCGCTTGGGCCACTTTTTGGCTAGTCCTTGAGTCCTAAAATCATCTTCATGTCGTCCCAAGCACGACGGTATGCTCGGATAGGAAATTGGTTATCGTTTGATCGTCGATCGGATATCGCATATTAGGCGTTATTTGGGTTTGATATGTTCGAACCGTTGGATCGACTCCAATTTAGTATATGTTGATCTAGGCATTCCTAGGATTGTGTAGGATTTCGCGGATTGTGAATCGGAGCTCCGGATGTTCTGATTTAATAACTTAAAGTTTGTGTTAAACGATAACCGTCTGATTGTGCGATCGCGAGCGATCCGATCATTTGATTCGAACCAATCTTGCAGTACGTGTATCCTAAATGTTGTTGATCTATAGGAACTTCCGGATCGGGAATCGGAGGTCGTGGGCCCCGCGGGCCCGATTGACCAAGTTTGGACAGTTTGACCCCTCGGTTGACCGTGAGTCTTCCAAGGTAGTTTTACCCTTCGAGAAGTACTAGAATGACCATGTAAACAAGTCTTAACCGGTAGTTGAGTTATTCTGATTATGTTGGGATTAAGAGATTGTTATAGTATCTTATGGAAATCCTTGGATATTATATTGATAATTGAAGTTATGAATTGGGCGAGCTTGGAATATCAAATTGGTGGGTTGTGAAAGTGAGCCTTGAGCTCGGCTATGATTATTAGTAAATCAATGGACATTTGTTTTTAAGAGTACGTAGTTCTTTTAGTATGGAATTTCTTGCATACTGAGTTTAGATTGGAAATTGATTCGATATGGGATTTTCTTTAAAGGTTATTACTTTTCATTGATTATATTACCATGCAATCTATTATGGATGTATATGATTATGGAATGAATATATATATATATATATATATATCGCTAATTGTGAATATCTCTATATATTATTTTGTTATTTGAAGATTATGTATTATTGGTAGTGATGAAATCTCTAGGGGTTGTGGTTAGTTATTTATTTATTTGTTTATTTATTTATTTAGTTATCTATTGCTATTAAGATTATTATTATAGTATCGGAATGGAATGGTTTGTTAATCAGATTTCGATGTGATTGGTAAATTAATTAAATATCTAAGTGCATGTTATATTCAATATATATACTCAGTAGTTGAAAATGATGAATTATGGACACTAGTTCTCAACAGTATGTGATGTAAATTCAAAGGTAGTTGAGAACTGATTTTTGGAAAGTTGAGAAAGGACTTGGAAACGGAATATGAATGGGGGTACGCCTAGGTGGGAAATATTTGGGTTTTAAGAGGTTTAAACTAAAATTGAGGATTTTATCTTGGTATTTTTGGGTAAAAGTTTTAATACCTATTTTTTTGATTTTATGAGGCAAGGAATGAATGGTTTTTAAAAGTGCTTTATGAGTTGTTTGTTTTTGCATATGATTTATGCAAGTAAAATATAAATTGATTCATGGGTTTGAGGAAATTCTTTGAGTAGCCTACTTGTGTGCAAATATAATAAGTGGAAGAACTACATATGGCTTGATCCCTTTAGAGGGTGAAATGTTTTACTTGATTCATTGAGGCCTGAGGCCATTCAAAATTATTTGTGTATTGCCTGCTGAAGATTGTGAATATTATAATTGAGTTTGTACAAATAAAAAATTTTGGGGAATGAGCATTTTACAGGGGAGACTCTGCCGAATTTTCAGCAGAAGTCAAACTTGAAAAAGAATTTTGAAACTTATAAGGGCATTTTGGTCAAGTGTGCTCGGCATCTGCCAGGTGTCGGATACGCACAAGGTTCGGCGCTGATTCCAAAATAGAATTTGGGTTCGGTCATGTCATTGTAGTTTTCAATCTATGTGTTTATGATGTGTATTTATTAAAGAATGTTATTCTAACTATTTAGCTTTATATTATATGTATTTCTACTACAGGTATTGACAAATTAAGGTGATTTGAAACTCCATCAACACTGCAATACGCCGGGTCAACAACAACTTCCTCAATTCGTACTAGGGGTGGACATCGAAACCGAAGAACCGATCAATCGAACCAAACCGGTCAGGAAAAAACTGAAGAAAAAAAAATGGTGTTGACCAAAAAGTCAAACTCAATTCAAAAAACTGAACCGGATCGATTCTAACCAGTTCTCGTTCCAGTTCTATACCCAAACAAACCGAACTGGGCAGAACTGGACTAGTCAAATTAAAAAATATATCATTTTAATATTTAATGTCAAATGCTATATTTTTAATCTCATAACTAATATTTACCCAAGCTCAATTCCAAAATATCTCTCTTTTCTAGCCCCAATATTTCTTTTTGTATGAAATTGGATAATTTGTTAATTTTCAAGCCAAAGAAATAAAATTTCAGTTGAAATTTGTATAAAAAATAATTTGAAATAATAATAATAATAATCCAGTTCAAAATCGAACTAGACCAGAACCCTATAGTTTTATAAAATAAAAAAAAATTAATTGAACCAAACTGAATCGGGTAAATAGTACCAGTTTCGATTCCAATTTGAGGCGAAAATTAGCCTGAATCGAACCGTGCCCACCCCTAATTCTTACCTCCATAAAGTTTTCCTCATTGAACATGTTGATTCTTCCCATGCTGGGACCTCCTCTCCCGTGCCTTCCTCTGCCTTTTCCACCTCTTCTTTTAAACGTGTTTAGTTTGCCTGAGCCACTCACCGCCCTTTCTTAATCCCTTTCTGAATGCTCCACCCCTTTTAATTTTGGAACTTTCCCACGTTTTGGGGTTTCATGGACAGTAAGGAGGTCCATGTCTACTTGTCTATTTGATTTCCTCACCAAATCCTCCTAATTTAAAACCTTGGTCACATTCTGCTTTGTAGGAGTCACATATTCTTGGATCCTTAGGTTCTTAACTAGAGGAGGGTTGCTCAATTTTATCGTTCCATAAAGCCTAGCCCGCTGTTGTAGAGAAAGAGGATATTTTCCAAGGCAACCACACTGAGGCAATTTACATGTGGGCTCACCTCATCTATTACTTCAAGTTGTCTTGTAGAGCTTACAGAGCTGGCAAACCCTAGACTATTTTGCTCGAAAGGCTGAGTAACAATGGGACCAGACACTAGGCCAAGGAGGATCCAACTGCAAGGCCCAACAAAAACCTCAGGATTGGGCTCATAACACGTAGAACCAAGTCTAAGCCAATTTTGAATTTCATTTGCACAAAGTATTGGCCTCCTATTTGATGAGCTAGCTTCAGGGGTAGCATATTTTTGTGGCCTCCACCTGTCATGGATATTTGTCGTAACATTAGCATACATGCCGATTTGGTGGTGCGGTATCAGGACTCTGTCATTCTCAAAGTTTGTAGTGTTGTGCTCCACTACAGGAATGGTCTGTCATTCTCCTCTCCTTTGTCGCCCACCTCATTGACCCATTTGCAATCTGCCAAGCCTCAGCACCTAGTTATCACGCACCACCTCCACCTGTGGAGATAGCATCCCCCTTTCATCCCTACCACCACCATTTGTTCTCAGATTTGGTTTATATGCTTTGGCACGCAGGTCTGTGGTGAAAATTCCAAAGCCTCCTTAAGGAAATCTCCATGTATCATTAGAGTGGCCCAACCTACCACAGTGATAACAATAGTCCGCCAAGCGTTCATCACTTATCTCACCCCAAGTCTCCATCCTGTTAGACTAGGAAAACCAAAATCCTTCCACTAATGGTTTCCTAGCATCAAGCTCTACCTTTAACCTCATGAAGCCACGGTAGCCTTCCTCCTAGTATGGGTTATCAACGTCCACCACTCTACCAAGCTTAGCACCTATCCTTCAATCGTTAGCTTCATTTAGCTTCTCCAGTGGGATCTTACTCACCTACACCCAGTAGGTAATTGAGTGTTGGTCCACCTCTTCAATGGCCATACCGTCTTGCAATCGATGAGTGCTAAGGGCATAGCCAATGACCGCCCAAGGGCCACTCCCTAGGACTTTCTCAGCCATCACCTCTAATTCCACCGTTATTGCCAATAGTTTGTCTTTGACCACTGAGATCTTTGCTTCACCAAAAGGTTCCCATGCCTTTCTTAGGATTCTTTTCACCGCTCCTCCGTTTGAGGCCTTATCAGCCATGAGGACCCCAATTAGTGGGACTCCGTTACTTAGGTCACCCAACCCTAGATTATCCCCAAGCTGGATGAACAACTGTGTAGCGTCTTCTTCCATTGTGGGTCACCAAAGAGTAGAACCCGTCAACCAAGGAAAAGAGAGATATTTTTTGGGATTTCTGTGTGAGTGGGAGAGAAAATGGTGTTAGGGATTGAGGGAAAGCTACCTTGAAGAGACGAAAGGGAAAAGTATGGCACTTGTAGCAAGATAATGACTCTAATCACAACTTAATTGGCACTTGTAGGATGTCCTTCCTCATCATGGGCTTGCCATAGGAAAGGATATTCATGTTGAGCAAAAAGAAATCATAATGTTATCTCGTCTATCGACTAGTTTTTTTACCTAGTTTAAGGTCATACCTTCATATTGGGCTTTGGATGAGTTTGGGCTATCAACTTACTTTTGGTTCAACAAGTAAAAACTTATTGTCATTTATATGTTTGGAAATTAAAACAAATTCCAACCATCTTCCAACAAATTTTAAGAAAACATTATTGTAAAGATAATTTAGCCATGTGCTACAATAGGAAATTTGACAATAATATTGAATTAGATTCATGCATACATATCATTCATTGTTGTAAATGGATTTCCAATAGGACATTTAACAATCTATAATTAGATTCATGCATGCAAATTAATCTTGGTTGTAAATGTTCCAATAAGGAGATTTTATCTTTTTTTAAATTAGATTCATGCATGCTAATCATTCTTTGCTGTAAGTGGATTTTAAATATTTATCATCCAATGAAGAATACAACTATATATTTGTTGTATAAATTTTATTTTTATTTACATTGTGTTATTCCAGTTACCAGATAATCAGGATATAATTCTTCTCTAAATACTACTAGCTTGGCCATTTTGTGGAAGCACTCAAGCAACTCCTAAGGTACCATTTCTACCTAAACTACATCGCGTGCCAATTTTGTTGTTTTTTCATTGGTCGTTGTCACACAAATTCATATCTTAGGGTTTGAAGTTTGCGAAGCCATTTTGAGGACTAGTTATCGTTTGTTTCTAATTAGATGTGTGACAACTGAAGAAAAAAGATACAACTGACAGTTTCAAGATCTATAGCAACAATCTTCTTCAAAGATACTTTTGGGTAATTGTTTTCTTTCAAATTACATTTGGGATATAAACTCTGCAACTATTTTGGTCTTAATTTACTTTTATTCAACTTAGTCTTGAACTTAGATCTTATATTTCCACAACTAAGTCATAGGTCACATAAATTGTCACTTGTGGAAGTGAAACATTTTATTTATTTATAATAATGTAATCATTTCAAATATGATTTCAAAGATTATTCTGGTGACAAGAATATTTTCCAATTTTTTTTATTTTCAAAATTATATAATATTTTTCATGTTATTTTTCTTGACATGAAATATTGGATAAATAATTTAAATTGTATAGTTTGACAAGTTTAATTTGTTCCTCCAACTAAATCCAATGTTTAATATTATAGACGGAGAGTTGGGTTGTGCACATGGAGGGGACTACAAAAGAAACAGTGATGAACATTTACAGCATGGATGAAAAAAAGTTCAAACATAAGTTGTTGGTTTAAGAGGCTTCGTTGAGATGTTATCGAATCTATGATTTACCATAAAATGTATGTATTATTAAGAGTAGTGCACAACATATGTTATTCCCTTTTACCTAATCTCTTATATTCTTATCTATATTCCATACTATTTATTATTCTTATGTCTCATAAGCTATAGTTAAAGTCTCTCTATGCAATGATTTTAACAAATATTAGACCACACGAGCTTATTCTTTGTCATTTTCTATAAGCATATATCTCATAATTTTGTAAACCACCATAAATTTATATACCTTTTGCAGAAGGTGAAGGTCATCAGGACTTGGAGAAGAGTAGTGAAGATGATAATTACCCCCATCCACTCTCATTCTCCAATTTGAAGAGTAGTAGTGTGGGAAACTCTTGGGAAGAACAAGAACCATAGCTTCCAAGGATATTGTTTTCCCTAAAAGAGATCGAAGGCTTGGGGCATCAATCTTAATACCATGAACCTCGGCATCGCAATTTCCCACCTTCAATGCCCTAAACCTATTTTGCTTCTGAGCATGGATCCTCAAGTATCGAAACCCGTGACATCGTCCCATGTCAAGGGTTTCGAGGAGGGCGCAATGGTCAAATATACTTTCGATGATTTTCGGAGTGATGTCTATTCTTCATAGAATAAGAGTCATGAAGAAAGACAAAACTTTCGAGGTTGGGTTGGAGTTGGAAGGCAAAGTAAGAGGGTTTTAAGACTTTTAGAGTCTCCAAGTCAATAAAGTTCATAGGGCCAAACAAATAAGGTTCCTATTATGATGGACATACGTCGAGATCGGGCTCATGGATGCCTTTCCTGACACATTACGCCACCAATTCGGCCAAGTGAAGTTTGAAAGCCTTGGAATCGAAGTACATTATCAAAGAAACTAAAGATTGTGACCTCATCCCCATACAAATGATCATTGTAATAGTAGTTTTTGCACAATTTATCTATATATCTGTAGTGAGTATAAATAGACATAGGGTTATCTACTGTAGACGTCCCTGAATTTGGCCCCCAGTTGCAATTGGGTCCGTTAACTTTTTTTCGTGCCAATTACATCCTTTAACTGGACAAACAGTTGCAATTAGGTCCTGTCATCCAACTTTGTCTATTTGTCCGTCAAAATGAGGGGTAAAAGCGTCCTTTCGAGTCTAAAACACCTTTCTTCTCTCTCTTCGACAGCCATGAACCCCAATCATCCTCCACCCTCTGTCCCAGTCTCATGGTTGGGGGAACGTAGAGCCCTCTAGTCTCAACAGAAAAGAGGAAATGGAGGGTTGCTGTAGAAATTTCAATCCCTCTGCACCTAATCCTTCTTCTTTCTTTCTTAGATTGTTTGCTTGAGAGAGGAATCTTGCTGCAATTAAAGAAGAGAAAGAATCTTTATATCTTTCTTTATAGATATCAGAAACAAGGGAGGGTTAGGGTGGTGAGGGATGACGATGGGGTTGAGGGTGGTGGTGGGATTGATGAGGGGTTGGTTTCTAGTTTTTCTTTATAGATTAGTTTATTTTGATCATATTGTACATGCATTAGTCATTCCTATTAGTGGTGAAATACGTTGACCGAAAAAATCTTAACTGAAATTCATATATACATCTTCTATTTTTATACAAGCAATGTTGAGGGAGAGGGATTTTGAACCTATGACCCATCTTAAAGTTTGTTTGGGAGTGCGTCTGAAAGGTCTAAAAGTGCTTTCTAACAATCGAAAGCGCTTTTGACAGAGTTTGGTAGAAAAGTTTAGAAGTACTTCTGGGCCATGGAAGCGCTTTTTGGAGAAGCACCTGTCATGTGCTTCTTCAGGAAGCACTTCGATTTTTTATGAAATTTTCAACAACTTTATAATACAAACGCTTTTATTAGAAGCGCTTATGAGCAGAAGTGCTTCCTAGAGAAGCAGTGCCAAACGAGCCCAATCAGTAGTTAAACCAAGAAAAACAAGGGCCAATTTGTTAAAATTGAAGCGCAATTGGGGTACGAGGACTCGTTCGATTCTGGACCCAAACCAAGCTTGACCATTGCATATTAGGGAGAAACTGATCCTATTCCGGCTGGGTCTGGATGTGTGAAACCCGAACCATTGTACGAACCAATTACCCATCAAACCCGGTCCATTGCTTCTCTTCTGACTGCTGCGAGCTTGACAGAAACGCCCAAAACCAAAGCCCGCGAACGGACTCCGCTGCAACTGTACGGACGCCGGTGTCTGTGAATTTGGTGACGGTCGACGGAGACCCAGAAAAGAATTGTGGTGGTGGCGCTGGTGGTTGATATGTTATGGATGAGATTGTGGAGGAGCAGGAGTTGATGCCCATTTCTAGGAAAAGCATCAACAATGGTGAAGAGGAGTTTCAGAAGAAGGTGGAGATCGTTGTGAGGACCATAGGCCCTGCTCCCCCTTCTCGTCTCCATGTCCCTTCTCCCATCAGAGTACGTATTTCTTGCCCGTCTCTCTTTTAACATCTGTGTATGTTTGTATATGGAAGCATGATGAAACCCCGGAGACTCAGATTGCATGTGGAAAAGTAGTTATGTTCGTTCATTTTCTGTTCATTGTAATGGTTTGTATGCGTAATTGATTGAGACCCTGATTAGCAATTCTTGATTGTTTGAGGCTGTTTGTGACTCCATGAATTTAACACCCATTGGTAAGAGGAAAATTGAAAATTTGAAACAATGGCCAAGTCAAGCAATTAACCAGTTGTTAGACATGACCAATTGTTTGTGGAATCTTCTTTTCACTGTTGTTGGTCTCCTAGTCTTATGGACTCATATTGGGTTTTCTAGACCAATGTGTCAGGGAGCTAATTGAACCTAGAATCAGGGGTCTTTTTCTTCTGCTAGCATTAAGGGTGTGTATATGTTTCTCTTTGCCGGAGACCTCTACATGGACCAGAAGCATGTTGCCTAATAAATTAGGAATGCATGCGATAGATTTGGTGAGATCGAATTGCCTCTAAGAAATATACGCTTCAATTATGTTGCTTTATTACAATCCACAACCTAATCCACAACCTTTTCCGCCTTATGTGATGACAAAACTCTGGGACTTAAGGATCTGTGTTGTTCCGTACGGTGAGGCTAAATTCCTTGCTTTAGACAAATGTTCTTATTTTACCATTTAACGGAGCCTCTTACCTGTGGAGTTCAACTATAGAGCCTGCCCCATAAAGCAGTTTCATTTGCCATCTTGTTGAGTGATTCCAATATTTCACAACATGGAAGTGTCAATTGGGATAGTATTGGTATGTCATTCTCTTTCGTTAATTAAACCCTGCATTAGGTGCCAATATTTGTTTAACTGCTAGTCTTATGGACTCATATTGCTAGACCAATGTGTCAGGGAGCTAATTGAACCTAGAATCAGGGGTCTTTTTCTTCTGCTAGCATTAAGGGTGTGTATATGTTTCTCTTTGCCGGAGACCTCTACATGGACCAGAAGCATGTTGCCTAATAAATTAGGAATGCATGCGATAGATTTGGTGAGATCGAATTGCCTCTAAGAAATATACGCTTCAATTATGTTGCTTTATTACAATCCACAACCTGTTCCGCCTTATGTGATGACAAAACTCTGGGACTTAAGGATCTGCGTTGTTCCGTACAGTGAGGCTAAATTCCCTTGCTTTAGACAAATGTTCTTATTTTACCATTTAACGGAGCCTCTTACCTGTGGAGTTCAACTATAGAGCCTGCCCCATAAAGCAGTTTCATTTGCCATCTTGTTGAGTGATTCCAATATTTCACAACATGGAAGTGTCAATTGGGATAGTATTGGTATGTCATTCTCTTTTGTTAATTAAACCCTGCATTAGGTGCCAATATTTGTTTAACTCTTGGTTACTTAGAGGGTGAAGCCTTAAAATAAGAAAACGAAATCCTACATCTAATGATAGTTACGTCAGTGATTTTTTGTAATTCACTTGTATTTTAGCTCTTGTTAAACAATAAATTTTGGTTAAACAACCAGGAGCATATGATGGCATGATAACTGCTCTCTCTCTCTCTCACTCTCCCTGGGTCTGCATTTGTTGGGACAACCAATCCTCTAAGCTTTATATGCTTCCGCTTCAATTAATTAAAGCAATCTCTCAGAAAATCTAATACTAGTGTTTGCTATCAATTTTTGGGAATGCACTTTGGTACACAAGGAGTGCGTTTCTGGAGTGTGGACATCCGCACCAGCACGATTTCATACACACATTTGCAGGGTTAATTTCTTGATCTTCGTGCTGATATTTTGATGAGGAGTTACAGCAGGCTGAGTGTTGCTCTTGGAGTGATGTGGAAATGTTTTATGATTACTAAAAACTGGCAAGTTGTTGTATTGTAAAGTCTGGAAGTGCAGGGTTTGAAGTCAACATGTTAAATCTCAAGGGTGATTGTGTAATAACCCTATATATATGTGTGTGCGGATTACTTTAGAGCATGTGTTAATTAAACCCTGCATTAGGTGCCAATATTTGTTTAACTCTAGGTTACTTAGAGGGTGAAGCCTTAAAATAAGAAAACGAAATCCTACATCTAATGATAGTTACTTCAGTGATTTTTTGTAATTCACTTGTATTTTAGCTCTTGTAAAACAATAAATTTTGGTTAAACAACCAGGAGCATATGATAGCATGATAACTGCTCTCTCTCTCTCTGGGTCTGCATTTGTTGGGACAACCAATCCTCTAAGCTTTATATGCTTCCGCTTCAATTAATTAAAGCAATCTCTCAGAAAATCTAATACTAGTGTTTGCTATCAATTTTTGGGAATGCACTTTGGTACACAAGGAGTGCGTTTCTGGAGTGTGGACATCCGCACCAGCACGATTTCATACACACATTTGCAGGGTTAATTTCTTGATCTTCGTGCTGATATTTTGATGAGGAGTTACAGCAGGCTGAGTGTTGCTCTTGGAGTGATGTGGAAATGTTTTATGATTACTAAAAACTGGCAAGTTGTTGTATTGTAAAGTCTGGGAGTGCAGGGTTTGAAGTCAACATGCTAAATCTCAAGGGTGATTGTGTAATAACCCTAAATATATGTGTGTGTGGATTACTTTAGAGCGTGTACTTCTCACGAATTCATTGCTTTACCTTTACGTTGTGATTTTGTCAAACACTACAATTAGTTGTAGCTAATCTGAGATTTCTGACATAACTAATCCCATGCTTTCTGTAAAATATCTATCCGAACCAAATATATATCTGATGATTCTTAATGTTTTAAAAGATTTATTGTTTCATAGAATTTAATTGTATGTTGTTATACGGAAAAATATGACTTTAATAGCACTGATGTGTGAGATTTAAAGTTGAATGTCATCACATGTTAATGAGCTTACACTTTCTGTCATAAATAGGTACATGATTTGAGAAAATTGATAGCTGAGAATGGCCATTTACCAATCGAGAAGTTGAGGATTATATTGGGAGGCAATGTATTGCATGATAGCAAAAGTGGGCATGATGTGTACCTACAACTCAGTGACGGTGGTATTGGTCTTGTCATAATATTTATCACTTGATTTATATTTTTATCTCCTTATATATATAGTTAAGTACATGTAAGCTTCACATGGGTTTCTTGCTCACATTCATCTAGAAATTGTTTGGAGTTTTCACTGTATTTTTGTCCAAACTTTTAGGAATTGTGATTTGGTTGTCAGGAGTGGTTTAATTCCATATTATTGGTAGAATTTACTTTTACAAAACTGCTGACTACTTTGACTTAATCAGCTACCTGAATTACAGATTTTGATGGATCAAGGTTAAATAGTTCTTGATTTAACAAGCAACACATCATTTAAATTTTTCATTGACCTTGCCTTTGTTTTTTCCTTTTGAGCGAGGTTTGTTACCTTGGAATGATAGAGAAAACCAATTTCTTAGTTAAGATTCCTTGTTTTTTGGCTCATTGGGTGACAAAGTGCAGGGTTTGAAGTCAACATGTTAAATCTCAAGGGTGATTGTGTAATAACCCTATATATATGTGTGTGCGGATTACTTTAGAGCATGTACTTCTCACGAATTCATTGCTTTACCTTTACGTTGTGATTTTGTCAAACACTACAATTAGTTGTAGCTAATCTGAGATTTCTGACATAACTAATCCCATGCTTTCTGTAAAATATCTATCCGAACCAAATATATATCTGATGATTCTTAATGTTTTAAAAGATTTATTGTTTCATAGAATTTAATTGTATGTTGTTATACGGAAAAATATGACTTTAATAGCACTGATGTGTGAGATTTAAAGTTGAATGTCATCACATGTTAATGAGCTTACACTTTCTGTCATAAATAGGTACATGATTTGAGAAAATTGATAGCTGAGAATGGCCATTAATTTTTGGGAATGCACTTTGGTACACAAGGAGTGCGTTTCCGGAGTGTGGACATCTGCACCGGCACGATTTCATACACACATATGCAGGGTTAATTTCTTGATCTTTGTGCTGATACTTTGATGAGGAGTTACAGCAGGCTGAGTGTTGCTCTTGGAGTGATGTGGAAATGTTTTATGATTACTAAAAACTGGCAAGTTGTTGTATTGTAAAGTCTGGGAGTGCAGGGTTTGAAGTCAACATGCTAAATCTCAAGGGTGATTGTGTAATAACCCTAAATATATGTGTGTGTGGATTACTTTAGAGCGTGTACTTCTCACGAATTCATTGCTTTACCTTTACATTTTGATTTTGTCAAACACTACAATTAGTTGTAGCTAATCTGATTTCTGACATAACTAATCCCATGCTTTCTGTAAAATATCTAGCAGAACCAAATATATATCTGATGATTCTTAATGTTTTAAAAGATTTATTGTTTCATAGAATTTTATTGTATGTTGTTATACGGAAAAATATGACTGTAATAGCACTGATGTGTGAGATTTAAAGTTGAACGTCATCACATGTTAATGAGCTTACACTTTCTGTCATAAATAGGTACATGATTTGAGAAAATTGATAGCTGAGAATGGCCATTTACCAATCGAGAAGTTGAGGATTATATTGGGAGGCAATGTATTGCATGATAGCAAAAGTGGGCATGATGTGTACCTACAACTCAGTGACGGTGGTATTGGTCTTGTCATAATATTTATCACTTGATTTATATTTTTATCTCCTTATATATATAGTTAAGTAAATGTAAGCTTCATATGGGTTTCTTGCTCACATTCATCTAGAAATTGTTTTGGAGTTTTCACTGTATTTTTGTCCAAACTTTTAGGAATTGTGATTTGGTTGTCAGGAGTGGTTTAATTCCATATTATTGGTAGAATTTACTTTTACAAAACTGCTGACTACTTTGGCTTAATCAGCTACCTGAATTACAGATTTTGATGGATCAAGGTTAAATAGTTCTTGATTTAACAAACAACACATCATTTAAATTTTTCATTGACCTTGCCTTTGTTTTTTCCTTTTGAGCGAGGTTTGTTACCTTGGAATGATAGAGAAAAGCAATTTCTTAGTCAAGATTCCTTGTTTTTTGGCTCATTTGGTGACAAGCTATGGATTTCTTATCATATCTTTGTTTATTGTCAAGATTCCCTTATTGTTGCTGTCAAACCAAAGGCACCAGTTAAGCATATTAAGGATGGATTTGATGATGACGACGATGATGAAGATCTGGTATGGTTGGATCAGTTCTCCTATTGAAAAGAGTTAATGCAATTTTATTTTACAGTGATTCAACTGATGGTATTCCCTTAATTTTTGTATTTCCAGAAGTTTCAGCTTCCACAATCATCAAGCCAGTGGAAGAGGACATTGTACAGCTTTCTTCATGATAAGTTGAAGCTTCCTGGTAGGCATCAAGCTGAGTTCTTGTTATCTGCCAAAAAGACACAATGTACTGACAGAAAGCTCTTTTGTGTTTCATTGATAGATATCCTTTTGATGGCAATTTTCTCTCTAAGTGTGAAGATGTGGATTATTATCATTATGTGGTTTATTTTGGCACCTGTTGCCCATAGATGGGAGATTGGCCCTTTATATGTAAGTTTCCTCGTTTCTCTTAGTTTCTGTTGTTTATGAACGCACACTCTGTATCTTTTATAAAGTACCTCTTTGTTCTGCCATTCTTTAAGTTCTATTCAAAGCACAGATCACTAAACTGAATTTTTATGTCATTTATGTTTGTTATTGCTTTATATTCAGATACTGGGCACAGGTTTTGGTATCATCCTCCTGAATCTTGGAAAGCGGCAGCCTGGCGAAGTCAGGTATGCAGTCTATTGTGGATATAATCGTTTGCTCTTGATCATGTAAATTATGGTTGTAGTGAAAGCTAAATTATTAGAAAAAACTGCATCATCACTATCAAAAGAAGGAAGTTAAACAGAGATCTGTTTGGAAGGGGTTATATAAAAAACAGAAAAGTTTTGCAACAATTAAATGACCATAGGTTATCTTTCCTTCCATGAGGAACTACCTGAGCACTTCCGAATTTGTGGCATGCTGAGACATGGGAAATTCTTGCAGTGCTTAATGGTATTTGTTGAACATTGCTTAGATATTTGTTGAAGACTCCCTTATCATCCTCTTGTAATTTATTGGTCAGCCAAAAATGTCTCAAATATTTCTGGTAGTTCCTAATTATCGCTCCTTCCCTTCCTTCCCCACTGTGCCCACACGCATCTGTGTCATGGTAGCTTGTGTGTCCTTCCATACACACAATAGGTCTTTTTGCATTTTATTACCTCTTAATAAATTTCTCAGTGAACAATGTCAATATCTCAATCTTTCAGGATCTTATTTTGTGGTTTGAAAATTGCAGTGCGTATTCTATTTTCAATGAAGACTTTAGAGAGCTTCCTGGGACTCTTAATGCGGAACGTCTTGACGGGGACATACGAACAGGTCAGTTGTGAGCCTGGTACTGACCAGTTATGATCATCCATTATATGATGGTCATGTTTTGTGTATCAACAGAATAGCGTTTAAGATTTCATATTAATCCAACAAATGTGCACAGTTTTTCTTTCTGGTCTTTTGTTCGGTTGATGAGTATATTGTAAGATTACAAGTTTCTTCTGATAAACTAAAGCAGCGATAGCATATTCTTATGTGTATATAGTATTGTCCAGAAACACTTACAAAGTGACAGATGTTTTATGAATGACTGGAGTAATTGAACCCAAATTTTGTATATGTCATTAGCTTGAAAAGACCTCTCAGGATTATTTTTTATTTATTTATGGTCTGAATAATACTTAAAAAGAAAAAGCCGAAAGGCAAGAAGGGGGGCTGAAAGTCCAAAACCCCATAGAAACTGAAACAGAAAAGAGCACACCCCACTCGGGGAAAGGCTAACTGAGAAAGGACGCACCGTTCGCTTCACAAAAGGATCATTATTTCTTCTCTATATTGCAAGCATATTTGTAAATTATTATGTGCATAAATTTGGTGTTTGAATGTACTTACATTGATTAAAACGAACTTAGAAAATTCAAAAAGATCATTATTTTGCAAGAATTTTGTAGCTCGAGTGGTTAAAAGAGGAACTTAATTTTTATTCTACCACCGCACGGATGCTAGTCAGGTAAAAAATAAAAAATAAAAAAATAAAAAAAGAGGTATTTTAGAATACCTGAAATATTCCATTCATGGTAGTCTATCACGAATTCGATGCCAATCAAACCTAAGACATGTTGAGCTTTGGATGTAACACAAAGCCAACAAACTAGCAAGCGACTAGCGATAAAATGTCTTACGTTATTATACTTGAATGGATTCTAGTGGTATCGGCGGAAATATTGAGGGTCCGGAAACACAAAAACATGAAGAAAATGTCGATATTGGAATAGAAAAATTGAGAGAATCCATAAAAAGCAATGGAAGTATTAGTGAAACTCCATAAGATGTTTATTTAATCAAGTACCTACGATATTGATTGAAAGAAAAAACTTAATCGGGTAATTGTTGCTTTACAAATCGTTCAATGCATTAATTAGGGGTCTGAACTAATATTGATCCACGCTGTAGTTTTAAATAGAAAAATGGAAATACACTAAGAATTAATTAGAAAATAAAAAGTGATTAGCCAAAGGTGTTTTTTTCTCCAACTGACCTCTCTAGTGTTCTTATGTAAAATTAGTATTCAAGGGGTTTTTTCTAATTTACTAATTGAGGGATACAAAGAATTTGTAAAAGTTAAAAAGGATCGTTACTTCTTTATAGTTCTCGTGTGCATATTTCTATATGTACAAGCATTTTGCAAATTATTATATACATAATTTGGGGTGTGAAAGGGTCAAAACAGAAGGAATTAATCGAAGAAAAATATGACTTGTCTTTTTCCTTGGTCTAATTATCTCGACGGGTAATTGTTGCTTTACAAATTGTTCAATGCATTAATTAGGGGTCTGAACTAATATTGATCCATGCTGTAGTTTTAAATAGAAAAATGGAAATACACTAAGAATTAATTAGAAAATAAAAAGTGATTAGCCAAAGGTGTTTTTTTCTCCAACTGACCTCTCTAGTGTTCTTATGTAAAATTAGTATTCAAGGGGTTTTTTCTAATTTACTAATTGAGGGATACAAAGAATTTGTAAAAGTTAAAAAGGATCGTTACTTCTTTATAGTTCTCGTGTGCATATTTCTATATGTACAAGCATTTTGCAAATTATTATATACATAATTTGGGGTGTGAAAGGGTCAAAACAGAAGGAATTAATCGAAGAAAAATATGACTTGTCTTTTTCCTTGGTCTAATTATCTCGCGCAAGCTTTAGAAAAAAAAAAAAAAAAAGAATTATTTACACTAATAATTCCTAAGGTTTTCGGGGATTTCACATAACACCCCGAGGTTTTAAACCCTGGCTTCGCCCTTGGCAGTCTGTGTGCGCTATCGGAGAGAGTAATCAAAGTCCGCCATGCCTACAGTCAGCGTGGGACGGGATCGTCTGTTTGCAGCATTAGGAAGAACTTACAGTGAGCTCGCAGTCTTCCCATTATTTCTCACTCCTCTCTTCATCGCATATTTAAGGAATTATTCACTTTCGTTTGTCTGTGTGTGTTTGAATTGAATAATGTGACAGCTCAGGAAGAGTTTGAAGAAGTATGCTTCAGTTTCGGCATCGAGCTGGACGACGTTGTAAGCAATTTTGCTGCTTTATCTTACATTGTTTTTGTATTTCTCTGATATATATCTTTCTTTGAGATGTTTCTCAAAATTTGTAATGATTAATTAATAATGCTGTGTTTGTAGACAACTGAGAAAGCAATTATTAGAAAAGAAAAGCATTTGGACGATGATGCAGTTGACGAAGATGAAGAAGTTATTTACAAAATCGAAGTTCCCGCAAATAGGTAGGTAGCTTTTGTTATTCTTTTTCTTATTTGTCTGTTTTGATTGAAACTTGATGTTTTACCCTAATCCATTTCATGGGTTGGTTTGAGATTTTGATATCAACATATATAATCCTTGAGTTGAGCCCAAATATTTTAGATAACATACTGCTTCTATTTGCTTAAGTGGGTAGGCTCTATTTCAGACTATCAAGCAGTAATTGTAGGAATTAATGACAATAATTAATTGTTGTATGATGTTCACATCACATAATATATAAAGGGTTGAACAAGTTTGTTATTTGATTTATACGCAGATACGATTTACTTTGCCTTGAAGGGCTGGCTCAAGCGCTCCGTGTTTTCAGTAGGGAAGAGGAGGTTCCTACATACAAGTTGGCCAACATTAGTAAGGAGTCCATGATTAAAATGCATGTAAAACCAGAGGTAGTTATATGATCTATGAAAAGGGTTGGTGTTCTTTATTTTCTGGTTGGTGATACTGTTTAGTTCATAGAGGCCCCTTTTTCAACTTGCAGACATCTTCCATTCGCCCTCATGTTGTCTGTGCTGTTTTAAGAGGCGTTACCTTCACTGAAGCAAGTTATAACAGCTTCATTGATCTCCAAGACAAGCTTCATCAAAATATCTGCCGGTAATGTTTTCTGACTCATAGGTCTGATTCTGAATTTAGCTTGGCATGCTCTCAATCGGTTGCTCCCATCTCCTCTGTATTCTGTTGCTCTAAAATATTTCTTTGATAATTTATTTTTATCGCCGTTTTATGTTGTATTGGATTGGCTTAGTCATACTTCTCTGTGAAAAATTTGGATTCTACATGATCATTTACACTAGATAAAAACGTTAGAATACAAAAGAAATCAGAATAGTTTGTTTAAGTGCTACAAGGGTAAGAATAGCAAGACCAATCAGAATGAATGCATGAAGTTATGATAAGAGCTACTGCTTGTCTTTCTGCCCAAAGATTTCCTGTGGTTTATCAGTTGAGGTGCTTACATATTCTAATCATTTTACAGGCGAAGAACACTAGTTGCCATTGGGACTCATGACTTGGATACATTGCAAGCCCCTTTCACATATGAGGTGGGCTTTTGAAATTTGTTCTCTTTGCTATGGTTTTATATTCTACAATCTTTTTTTTTTGTTTGAGCGCTCACATGGTATTGAATTTTGTACTAATTTATGGTAATAGTTTAGATTCCATGCCGGAATTTTCAGTTCTAGGAATGAAAAATAGAAACTTCTGTCTTAGCCGAAGATCCCCTGATATTAACACGAGTTTCAATGAAATAACTTTTCATGTGTTTCTTTGGTTGCTAAATTCTACTTCATGTATCTAAGACGACAATACTACCAACTGTTGACTTACATTTTTCTTTCCACGTTCAGTCTTTGCCACCTTCAAGTATAAATTTTGTGCCTCTGAAACAGGTACTTTTATAAGTTTTTTACTATTCTCAATTTAGTAGTTTATATGACTCTCTCTCTCTCTCTCTCTCTCTCTCTAATAGTTTGAAGATACTTGTTAATGGTTATTGTTAGCACTAATATCATGTTGTTTTGATTTCTATATTAGGCGAAGAACTTCAGAGCTGATGAACTCATGGAATTTTACAGAGTGAGTTCTTAACTGGATGCTTTTTAATCTGTCTTTGTTTTCATCTTTTTCTTTCTTTTTCGTTTTTCCCCTTTCTGGAAGTGTTATAGTTAGTCTAGACCAAACTAGAATAGTCATTTTAGAAACCATTGCAATAATAGCTATTTCGTGCACATCCTTGTTCAGAATCTCCTGTTTTATATGCCCTAGTAATCATGACTCATGAATGACATTAGGAAAGTAAAGTATCTTGATCCATATTTTACCACTGTATTCTTGCAGTCGGATTTGAAACTGAAGAAGTTTTTGCACATAATAGAGAACTCACTGGTGTTTCCTGTTTTATATGATAACAACAGGTATGATAATTTCTTTCTCATTCATTCATTATTATGGTCATTTCTAATCACCTTTTATCAACCTCCGGTTTTCCTTGTATTGTTAAGAGGTTGAGTTCATAATACTGTTTCGAATGTGTAATATAGTCTTGTTGACTCTATATAGACATATGGCTTAGCATTATTTTTAAATCTTGATGAGTGATGTTAAGTTCATTTTGGCAGAACTGTTTTGTCTTTACCCCCCATTATTAATGGTGCACATTCAGCAATCACTTTGAAGACGAAGAATGTTTTCATAGAATGTACAGCTACTGATCTGACAAAGGCCAAGATTGTTCTGAACACAATAGTAAGAAGCTGAAAGTTTATGATGCATTTATTTGCTAGTTTTGGTTCTCGCTTATTAGTGAATGATGGCTTCAATTTATTTTCTTTTAGGTGACAGCGTTTTCAGCATATTGTGAAAGAAAGTTTGAGATTGAACCTGTTAAAGTGATATATTCTGATGGAAAGTCATATATCTATCCTGATTTATCAATCTACAACATGGATGTTTCTCTATCATATGTTAATGGTACAATTGGAGTCTCTTTGGAAGCGGAAGAGGTATGTCAATAACTGCGTTTTATCTATTCCTGCTTTATTCTTTAATGTTGCTTACTGATGTCTGCAATAAGGGAAGTGATATATTCTGATGGAAAGTCATATATCTATCCTGATTTATCAATCTATAACATGGATGTTTCTCTATCATATGTTAATGGTACAATTGGAGTCTCTTTGGAAGCGGAAGAGGTATGTCAATAACTGTGTTTTATCTATTCCTGCTTTATTCTTTAATGTTGCTTACTGATGTCTGCAATAAGGTTATTATTTGCTTAGTGCTCGTCATGTGATTGACATTTTCTGTATGGTATTAGTTCCACTCAGTTTTTATACGAGTTTTACTAAGACTTATGATCTAAAATAGGAACTATTATGTATGTTACTGACTTTTATTACCATGTAGGTTACTGACTTGTTGAATCGAATGCAATTGCGTGCCGAGCAGTCTGTATCAGGCGATATCACTGTATTTGTACCTCCCACTAGAAGTGACATTCTTCATCCTTGTGATGTTATGGAGGTTCAACTATAATCATTCATAACTATCTAATTGGATTATAAACCAAACCTTTTGCCATGTTTCTTTAATGAGGCATTTTTCTTTCTTGTTTAGGATGTTGCAATTGCTTATGGATATAATAATATCCCAAAGAGAAAGCCTGCATCTTTGAAGCCACTAGCCTTGAATGAGCTCACTGACCGCATAAAATTGGAGGTGTGAAAAAAAAACTTTTCAATTGATAAATAACATTTTTATGCGTACCTTTCCATAGTTTACTTAATGGAAGTGTGATTTATTCTTGTTTTATGTTTCCTCAAAATTGTGTTCAGATTGCAATGGATGGGTTCACAGAGGTCTTGACATTTATATTGGGCTCATGGAGAGAAAATTTTGCCATGTTAAATCGTAAAGATGATAAATCAAAAGCAGTGGTTGTTGGAAATCCTCGATCGTCTGATTTTGAACTTGTTCGAACCAGTCTGATGCCTGGTGTTTTGAAAACTGTTGGTCACAACAAAGATCATCCAAAGCCCATAAAGGTATATGTTATAGTGTTATGTTGCTTTTGCAAGATTTGTTCTCATGTGGGTTTGTCCCTTTTTTCCTTTGATAAATTGTAAGCTTCTTTCTAAATTTCTTCTCACTTTCACTTTGTTGAAGATTTTCGAAGTGGGTGATATAGCACTATTGGATGAGAAGAAAGATGTCGGTGCGTCAAATCGACGCCAACTAGCAGCTCTTTTCTGTGGTGCTAGCTCTGGATTTGAGGTACGATACTAAACCCTTGGTATACACAGTTTGGTCTCACCTATTTCAAAAACTAGTCACTATTAATAAAAAGTTTTGCTCAAGTGGTATAAGGATATGTAATGTTGGATTATACACACACTTAACTGGGATG
The DNA here is from genome assembly GCF_002207925.1 of Prunus avium. The sequence continues at coordinate 38,712 of NW_018922452.1, forward strand.
ATGGATAGCTCTATGTTAAACAAACAATCTGATCTCTTAAATTATTTTTTATTTAAAAAAAAGTCATGTTATATTCCTAACCCGTTAAATTCTTTTGTTTTCTGCAACAAGATAAATGGGGTATAATTGCACATTACTTAACTTGGGTTTCCAATATGCAGTTGATTCATGGCTTGGTGGACAGAGTTATGGAGTCGATTGGTGCTGCTTTTGTTCCTATTGGTGACGACAGTGGGTACTTCATAAAACCTTCAGATGTGAGTTGTATATTCTTTCATTTGCATTTTTCTTTTGCTATACCTTTGTTGGTTTTGTATGAATGAATCATTCACTTACTATTTACATCTACTGAAAGGAACCCGAGTTTCTTCCGCGTAGACAAGCAAGCATCATTTATAAAGGGAAGAACATTGGAACTTTCGGCATTGTGCACCCAGAGGTACGTATCATAACGTTAATCAAAGACGGGGATCATGTTCATACTTCATTTCTATCATAATTAGCTTAATTTTCTATTATTTTTCATGTCTTTTCAGGTGTTAAACAACTTCGACATTCCTGATCCGTGCTCCTTTGTAGAACTTAACATTGAGAGTTTGTTGTAGTGCCTATTCTCTAACTATTTAATATTTTTGAATTGGGTTTTCCTAGTTGTTTCGATTTTTTCGCTTTCAACCCAGATCTTCTCATTTCTCACATATGTACACATTTATGAAATCAGTTCATGTTAAACAAAATTCCCAAAAAAAAAAAACGTTCATGTTGAACAAAAAAAGAAACGAAAAAAGAATAGCATTCCTGTCAGGGTACATAACAATAGCTCTTATCGAGTCAATTTCGTATAAGCCATCTCATATTATCCATCCATGTTTCTGTCTTGACTTATAAACCAAAATATTTTTTGGTATCTGCATTCTACTAACTAGTACGTCAATATTGTTGAAATTCCAACACATACTCTATGTTTGGTTCATCATTGCAAAAAGGAAAATAAAGCCCAAATCCAAAAAAAATTGGAAAAAAAGAAGAGAAGAAGATGATTCATTAACTTGAACTCTAGCTAAATTAATAGGAAGAAAAAAAGGAGACATATTTCTTTTGCCTTGTGTGTTCAGTCCACCCTAATTTTCCCCCTAATTTGTGTAATATTAAGGTGAAAGCCCTACATAGGTAAATTGTTGATTGGAATTAAAAAGCACAAAAGTTTAACAGTTCTAGCCTCTTTTAAAGAGAGTTGAAGAGTATTTATCCCCGAACCCTAGGTCCTAGTTCGATTCCCCCTCTTTTAATATTACTTGTGTAACAATAAATAAATAAAACTAATAACAAGTGTGAGAGTTGAAGAAATTAATTCATTTGTTTTAGGAGTATTTTGGGTCTGCCACTAATTCTCAGCTTTGGCCTTGAGTAGTTCGATGGGCTTTCTCAAATTTCTTCCTCCTTTTAATTAGTCTTTTTTTTTCAGTCGAACTTTAATTAGGCTTCTCTTTTGCCTTAAAAGAGTGTTATTTGGGCTTATTCAGTGGACCCTAATTGAATTGGGTATCAACAAGATGCTTTTTTTTTTTTACACTCCTCTTTAAAATCAATGGAGTTTTGACACTTATCAAATTCAAGCAATATTGACAAAATTTCAACAAAAAAGAAAAAAATAATATTAAAAAAATTTAACTAGTGCCAAAATCACATTGATGGTAAGGAAAAATTTAGAATTAGCGATACATTGCATTGGGGAGGGAGGCACTTTTCCTAGGATTCAAACGGGTGACCAAGAGGGGAAGGGAGACCTCACCACTGAGGTAAACCCCTAAGTCAAAATGATAAATTTTTTTGTAAACTTCCATAAGATATTTATTTAATCTAGCCCCTAATGTATTTATAAAAATAAAAATAAAAAGGAATATGGAAAATTTTTAAAATTTATTATTGTTTCATACTTCTCTTGTGACATCCCTATGTTCATGCATATTTACAAATGATTCTATGCACAAATTTAGTATCTGAACCTATTATATTGATTAAAATGGATCATTACTGAATCATAATTCTCTTAGAGCAATTCCAGCAATAAGGGCTAGAGGGGGGGCTGGGGGGTTTAGGCCCAAAAACGTTTCCAGCAGAAAGGGCTGGGGAGAGGCAGTTGTTGGGGCACACAAAACTAGGCTAGCCCTCAAGCAAGATGAGCCCTAATTCAAGCCGGGGTTTGATGACGTCAGCAACAACAACAAAAATTTTAAAAATCGAAAAAAATCTTTAAAAAATTCAGATTTTTTTTAAAAATAAATACTTGGTCATAGTTTTCACTTCCCACACCAAAAATCTATACAAATTTCTCTCCTCATATCTCATGTGAATAGTTGTTGTCATGACAATTGGTGGAAACACCACAACCTTTTGTAAGGGCAGCCACTATTCATGTGAATAGTAGCTGCCCTAGCCCCCCCCTCCTGTCATGGCAAAGGGTTCACTGCTGAAAGTGCTCTTAGAGCCTCTCTACGTGCAGTGCAATCATATTTGCAAATTATCTAATCATAAATTTGAAGACCAAGACTTATTATTGGTCAAAAACAATAAAATAAAATAAAATAAAATAAAGGTTAAAACTAGTTACTTGGTCTACTTGTCTCATGTAAAACAGATTAAAAAAGGTATTTAGGGTACTTTCATCTACCATAAATCTATTATTAATGTGATGCTAGTTGAACTTTGAATGTGAGACAAAGCAAAGACCTACAAAAGGGCTGAAATTAAAAGGTCTTGTGATAACTCTTAAATTGTAAACTCTTTCTTTTTTTAAGAATCAACAATAAGGTTCGGTTGTTGGACTAATCAAGTAGTTTATCCTTTCAACCGAAAAACAGAAGAGAATCTTGTTCCCAATAAAGCATCAAGAATAAGATCAACAACTTGTTACAATTCTCAAACAAACAGTACATCAAGAATAAAATCAACAACAGTTACTAAAATGCGTACATTGAATTCGAATTGCTTGTAGAATTTTCCTTCAAATAAGTAGGGAAGTGTCAATTTTGAATGGGACCGAGATTTGGTTGGTCCAAGCCTCTATATAATTTAATTTTCAAACCTATAGCAGAGGGCAATGGCAATTGCCAATCCAAGTCACATTAATGTGACTTGATTGAAAGAAAATTGTTGGACCGTATCTGCAGATAATTAAGGTTAAATCTCACCTTATACTCAGATTGACCTATATATGCAGGTGGTGGCTAATTTTTGCATTGCCATGCTCGGATCGGATGTCATTTGGGTTTTTGGTAGGTTATTTTCCTCATGCTATATTGACTTTCTAATTTTTCATGTGTTTTATTTATTTTTCTTTTTGTCACAACTGTACTTGGACGAATCGTGCCTTTATACTCTGGGCACTTAGGAGGTCCCCACTCCAACAAAGACAAAAGAAAAATTTCGTCAACCCCAAAATCTTCTCGGCTCTCGCTCTCTTCAAATTTAATACACAAAGAATTGGTACACACAAAAAAACATAAAGAATTTAATGCAAGTTGGACTAAAGTTGGGTAAGGCATCTTTGGGGTTGAATTTATATTATATATATCGTTTAAGCGCTAATTAGTTAGTAATTTAATACAACACTAATTATTTATTTAGGCTCATTCGACAATTTATATTGTGATACGAATCGTTTACTAGTCAAGTCTTTATTCCAATATCATTTCTACAATTTTAACTATAATCCAAATTATTCATTGATTAAGACTTTATTCAAAGACTATCTCTACAAAATTCACATAATTTAAATTTTTTTTTTATTGAGAAAAAGCGATAGTAATTATTGATGAAATGTATCATAGTACAAAGCCACAAAATAGCCAAAATAGGTACAACATCTCAAGTGACCAAACAAAATAACATGCTGATTTGATTTGGAGAGAATTACACCTAAACCAACAAATACTCAACCCCCTGAGTCAGCATCTCGAAGGACTCGTCCTCAAACTAACAATGCATCTCCACTGTGCAACGGCATAAACGACAAATTTGTATTGCAGCCGAAAATTAGAATATAAAACACAGCAAACTCCTAAAGAGTTACTGAGAATTAAAATAAAAAGGTACAACAAACTTCTAATGAGTAATAGACTTCAAATAAGAAACAAGAACACCGATCCACATCCTCTTCAGCAACCGAAGAAATCCATAACGCTATACCGGCTAAACCCTTAGTGTCACACTGGCTAAACTAACTTTTATTATTGTAACTCCAAACACTGAACTAGAACCAAATCCTTGTATATGTGGGCCAAAAGTGGCAACTAAATCATAATGACAATGGTGTTTCGCGGTGTCTACTTTCATATCACATACGAATTAGCATAACAATTATTACTACCTCTATCGACGTTGACGTCGTCGCCTCTGCTAGGATAGATAGCACCTCCAGAACTCTTATTACAACCAAGTAAAAAACACCCAAAAGAAAAAACCTGCAGCCAGAAACAACAAAAACAAAAAACAAAACCAAAATCCACGGGAAAAGAAGGGGAAGGAAAGAGGAGAAGAAAAAAAAAAGGATACAGAAAGAGAGAGGGGTTGAGAAGAGGAAAGAGAGAGGAGGAAAATAAGGGCAAGATGGGGGATAGGGGAGGAGAGGCAGAGGCCACCTCCCCCCTTAAACTAGCTAGGAATACGAACACATGAATGTTATGTTATGATGAAAAATTCCCATAAACGTGTGCATACTTTTTTCTTTACTTTAAATTCTTGTAATATATATTGACAAATAAATAATGAAAATATTCATGGTAAGAATTAAGTAGTTAAATGATTTTTTATTTAAGTGTACTTTTTGTAAGGATGATCCTTAAATGAGAACTTAAAAATTGAAATGTTCAAATTATAAAATTACATTATCGAGTGAGTCCAAAGAAGTAGTTAGCAATTTATTAACTTAGGTTGTATGACATATAAAGTTAGTAAAGTGACAAGTCGAAATTAAGAGGTATTTTTACATAATATTATATTGTCTATCAATGGACTATTGGTTTAGTAGTGTTTATTGAGAGTGGTTTCAAATTTGAACTCTCCGTCTCCTATATAAAACAAAAAATTGATACCAAACCATGTAATTTTTTTAAAGGAAACAAAGATAACAAGCTGACCCCAAAAGTGCTTTTATATATATATTTATTTATTTTTCTTGGCACATACCATTACATGTAGTTCTTTCTCATGGTAAACAATAAAAATGTGGTGCAATTCTAAGTGGATTTTGAATGGTATTTTGCACTGCCCATCCTTGACGGCACGTAACATGCATCCAAGTCAACCATGTGGAAAATAACAATGTGCCTTTTTTTTTATCCTTAATTTTTCATTTTTTGGTAGCTAATTACTAATATGAACCTTAATTAAAATATTGTGCTTTTTTGTTGGCTTTTATTTGTCTAAAATATAATTTACTTATTAAGTAAGTTGTCTTTCCCATGCTATTTTCAAAATAGTATAATCTATTCAAACATCAATGAGGGTGAATTTATCAATAATAATATTGTGTCAATCAAAGTTTGTAAATAAACGCGGGTTATGCCAGTTGGTCAAGACAGTGAGTCCGTCCTCTTGCACTCAAGTTCGAGTTCCCTCTCTGTAGATAAGAGTAATTTAGACTATCGTTTGTATTAGAAAAACAAAGTTTGTAATGTTATTTTGAGATGTAAAAGGTTTGGCTTCCACTTAATTATACACACATGACAATTACAATACTTGTTATGATGTTTTCTTGATTTGATTTGTATTATACACTGGTTAAAGTTGAAAATACTTTTTCTCTTTCTACAACTGACAAACAAGAAAGCCATAAATCTAAGTAGTGGATGCATATAAAAACTATACAAGGCACTCCCTCTCAAAAGTGAGCTCTGGATTTGTGCCAAACTATGAGAGTGGAGCTCTTCCACCCAAAATTTTCGCTCCCTCCCTATAGTCTTTAATTAAATCATTCAAAGAAATTTTAAAAAAAATAAAATCATTCATGTCATGTTAGAGTGCTAAACCTGCTCTAATGACCATTTGCAATGAAAAGAACCCATTTTACCATCCAAACTAATTGATGTAGGCTTTTAAATCCAAATTTTATAGCCCATTTTTGTTGTCACCATATTTTCCCTTCTTTTTGGGTTGTTATCTCTAATGGAAAAAACTCATGTACATGGGTGAATGCAAAGAAAAGCGAAGAAGAAAGAGGGGTGACAGAAGTCGAGGAAATGGGGCTAAGAGAGTTAAGGTGAAAATATTATAAACAAAAATTAATTAATAACCTAAAATTCGCATATGATAAAAAAAATACAAACACGGCTATTTTAAAAATGACATAGCATTTACACATTAACTATCACATAAGGTGGTCAGCTAAATGTGATCAGTTTTGTTTGTTTCCATGTTTCTTTACCAACTATCATTTGTCCAGTCGTTGTCTCCACTTAGTTGGAGGAGGTCACAGGTTTGATTCACATGGATGTCGAGGACAATATATATTTTTGATGAGTTTTGAAATCTAGTTAGTGGTTGCTATGCTCATTGTAGTGGTGCAGCTTTGGCAGGAGCGGCTTTGAGATTTTAGGGGCCCTGTACAAAATTTGTAATAGAGCCACCTAAAACAAAGTCTTGAACCAAAAATATATACAAAGAATCGGACCATGTATATTGATAACAAATTTAAAACTACACATCAATATTTATTTTTTTACATATTATAAAGGATTATCAAACAACTAATTCAACAAGGAACATAAAATCAAAAACTCATGGTTCATCAAATTACTAATTATAATTAACAAAAACAAACCTATGCCCGGCAGATTTAATATAGATCAAGAGCTCCTATTATATGTAATTTTAATGTAATATATTATGTGAGAACAACTTAAAAGAAACAGTGGATATAATTTCTTTTTAAAGGTGGATATATCATATATTAAGTTAGAATAAATATATGATACATAATATATTAAAATGATATATATTGTGAAACAAGAGAAAAAAGAATTTTGAGACCTTATACAAGGGCCCACCTTGCACACCCCAAAGCCGCCGCTGAGCTTTGGTATTGTTGGTGTGTATATATTAGCCTGTTGTATAATATCTTCAAAATATCCTATTGTTTGTCTAAAAGAAAATCTTCACTTTGTCATTCATCAGATTTGGACTCGGAATCTCCTTTAAATGTCGTTAATTCTTTACTTTGTCGTTCATGAGATTTGAACTCAGAATCTCCTTTAAATGTCATTAAATTGAAGTAATGCGTCAAATTTCTTTTCTTTGAAAATAAAGGTATTGGATTCCAATTTGCAAATTGATGTGGCATATTAATGAATTTAGGTCTGCTGTTATTTGGACTAAATGTTATAAAGTCAAAAGCTTGTAGAAGATTCTCATTATAAAAAATAAAAATAGAAAAAGCTTGTAGAAGATGTCAAATACCTGCTAGACATATGTGATGCACCGATCATGTGATCCCGATCAACGCATCTGATAGTGGAGATGTACGTCCTACAAAGAAATTGTACTGCAGAACACTATTCGTAAATTATACCATTCCTTCAAAGAAAATACATGTGTTGGAGTAAATTTGTAATTCGCGTTTGAGAAGCATGATATTATTTTCACTTTTTACTGATGAGGGATGGAGAGTACCTATAAGAAAACACTTCGAATGGTAGTCGATGATGAATATTTTTGTGAATTTAATTTGTAATCAACGATAATAAATTATTTTCTTAGGAATCAAAAGAGGAACAAGTATAACCAAGGTGGTTGGTGTGAGTGGTTCGGCACTCTCATTCCTTAAGAGAGGTCAGGGGTTCAATCCCTGCTCTCGTACGGAGTCACTACTTTGGCCAACACTTTACCCCTTACGGGCCGACCCGGTGTGAGTGAGGATTAGTCTAGGTTGTGGTTAAGGCTTAAAGGTGCCATCCATAGTTGGGGCCCATCCAGGACCACCTCATGGTTCAGACAAAAAAAGAGGAACAAGTATAAAACTAATTAAAATTAGTCTCTCCGCACCCGTTTCTGCGTCTGTGAGAGGCTTTTTTTTTAAAATTTAAATTTATTTTAGAATTAAAAAAAATAATTGGTGGTTGTGTTCCATAAAAATAGGATTCATTATCTTATTTTTCTTTTAATTTTAATATGAAAAAGTGTGAATTTACCATATTATCTTCATTTAATTAATAATTTCAATTCTTAATGTTTGAATGTTTCATCATTCTCTGTCTTTTTCTTTATATATACTAGCCTCTCCGCACGCGCTTTCGCGCTTGCGAGAGGCTTTTTAAAAAAAGAATTTTAATTTATTTTAGAATTTAAAAAAATAATGGGTAGTTGTGTTCCATAAAAATATGATCCATTATCTGGTTTTTATTTTCATTTTTATTTTTTTAATACGAAAAAGTGTGAATTTACCATATTATCCTCATTTAATTAATAATTTTAATTCTTAATGTTTGCATTAACAAAGGGCATTTTCTGGTATTTTGAATGTTTCACCATTCTCTGTCTTTTGCTTTATATATATAGATAAATAACAAATACAATGATGAATCAATTACAGGTCCAAGTCACAAGGGGTGGGCCCTATTATAAGGACTCTGTCATGGGTCGTTGACCAACTGAACCACAGTGGACCCCACGTGTCCTTTTCTTTAAATTTATATTAATGTTGGCGGGGGATGAATATTTTTCGGTGGCCAGCGAATTTAGTAAAGGCTGGTAGCTGAGTTTGAATCTTTTACTTTCTAATTAAAATACAAAATAAAATAAATAAAATAAAATAAAAAAAAGAGTTAGAAAGAGAAACCACAACTGGGTTAGTTGGCAGTATTGACATTGTCTTGCAGATTCCTCTAAACAAATTTAAAATATTGATTAAAGTCTTCTAATCTTTTTTTTTTTTAGTATTTAAATGCCATATTGATTGAACTAGTTCTTATTAATTAATAATTATCTATATCATTTCACATCACCTTCATGGATGCATATTTTATTCTGAGTAACTTGAGTTTGTGTTGAGTTTGTGTTCTATTATACAAAGACATGGGTCATTCTCAATCTTTTTCCCCCATTTTTATTGACTTGTTCACACAACTAAAAACAAAAAATATATATCCAAGTATTTATTTCCATGGAATAGTTTGATACATGCAAGTTCATATTTCTGTGCCATTTTTTTGAAGTTTGAATAATTTTAAAAATGTTGTTTGACCAACGTTACGATATTTTTACAAGATACTTTTGTAACGGATTAATGAAGCCACCATAAAGAGGTTAGCTACACAACTAGATATTTAATTTATGATAGTTATATTTTATCTCATCATCCGTGTCAGTTAAATTTGAGATTTCCTCCAATAAATCAAAGACTAATTTATTATTATTATTAACAATAATAGTTATATTAATATTCAAATATTTTTGTTTAGAGAAATAAGATAGAAAATAAGAAAGGATAAACTCTTTGTAATTGCTTTGATAGCTCTTACAATTAAGATTAAGATAATCAAGATAACTTCTATAACTAAGATAATAGTGTCGAATACAAAAAGCTGATTGTTATTAAAATTTATGGAATCGATATGGTCGGTCCTTAAGCGTAGAGCAGGCTTTTCCAATTGTCAAGAAGTTATGCACAATGAATTTTTTTTAAAAGAATGATTATGGTAATCAAAGGAATCAAATAAATTTTAGATATCTCATAAAGCTAAAGAAGGTTGTTTCATTATATATATATATTGGCTTTTCGTTGTGTTCTAAACTAATATATTTTTTTTTTTCACAACTAAACTAATTTAAGTTGATTCAAAGTCAAACAACATGATATTTTAACTTTTTGATTAAAAAAAAGGGATAGAATTTTATTAGATTAATAGGAATAACAGTACAAATGACACATATGGTAAAGAGAGCCATCCGAATAACAATATGGCAGACATGGGCAAAACTTCCCCAGTGACATGAGCAAGTCGAAAAGTTGAAACGATACGGAGAGAATCACTCTCAAAAATAATTTTTCTATAACTCAACCGCCATAAATTCCCATAATCCAGTCCAAATGACATTAAGTCTTAAAACCAGCCTGAACTGGCATGACTCTCCTTGAGAGACTAAGAACACCCATCAAACTCAACTACTTTTATGGAATCATAAGAGAAAAAAAAACACAAAAAACTCATAGAGATACGGACTTCATTGAACAAACTAAAACAACGCCAACAAAAGGAAAACCAAACGCCACTAATCTTCCTTCGGGATATGACATAGAGAGCGTCACCTAGTTACTCCAGGGCCTTAATGCACCAATGAGCAATGAATCTACCATGACCAAGCTGCAACACATCCCGAGATCGGCTCTGCCGTAGCACGATATTGTCCGCTTTGGGCCCCCCTCTCTGCCCTCATGGTTTTGTTTCTAGGAACTCACGAGCAACTTCCCAGTAGGTCACCCATCATGGGAGTATTCTAGCCCCAACTCACTTAACTTCGGAGTTCCCATGACTTTGAAGCCAGTGAGCTCCCAAAATGCCTCGTGCTAGATAGAGGCCGACATGTACATATAAGGCACATCACCTCCTTTCTATTGGTCAATGTGGAATCTTACAATCCACCCTCTTTAGGGGCCCGACGTCCTCGTCGGCACACTCGCACCACACGGCAGAGTGACTCTAATACCAAATTGTCACATCCCGAGATTGGCTCCGCCGTAGCACGATATTGTCCGCTTTGGGCCCCCCTCTCTACCCTCACGGTTTTGTTTCTGGAAATTCACGAGCAACTTCCCGGTAGGTCACCCATCATGAGATTGCTCTTGCCTCAACTCGCTTAACTTCAGAGTTCCCATGACTCTGAAGCCAGTGAGCTCCCAAAAAGCCTCGTGCTAGATGGAGACGGACATGTACATATAAGGCACATCACCCCCTCTCCGTTGGTCGATGTGGGATCTTACAATAAGAGACAATAAAACTGCCAAAGAAAGAGTAAATCGACATAAGTCTACCAAAAGATGAAGAACGCCGAAGATCTGATGGGATCCGGGGGAAAACCTCTCGGATCTAAAACTCTCTCTCTCTCTCTCTCTCTCTCTCTCTCTCAGAGCAGTGGATCCTCATTCCTTATGCAGTAGTGGATGTAATCCTTCCATCAACTCACTCTCTTTGATTCCCATTCTTTCACTTTCTCATAGTTTTTTGCTTTTTATGTTTTAATGTATATATCTACGTTTGAGGGATATTATCCCTCATCCCCCATGCAGTGGAAGTACTCATTCCATCAGAGTACACTACGCAACTATGCACCTCATAGCGTTCAACGACGTTGATGTTGTGTATCGTAACCTACTCGAGATTACAGGCTTGGTGATCTAGGGATTTCACAATCGTGATGTTGCTCTTATGGGCAATAGCCATGTTTGGTGTCGATACAAGGTCTGCAATGGGGAGCCAATTTAGTGTGCCCCTTGGGATTTGTTGAAAGCCTCCAATCAAATTTGTGTAATCTAGTTAGGGATCAACATTTGTCCCTCGACCTGGGCCTAATGGGCTAGCCATACTAGCCCGTTGTTTAGGCTCAATCAATCTAATCGGATCTTAGATTGGGTAAGGATTAGGGAAAAGACTTGAAACCTTGGGCCGATATAGGCCCCATCCGGCCTGTTTGACCTCGTCCTCATCCATACTCATATCACTCCCACTCCCACTCACCAACATAACACTTGTTTTGTATCTAACGACACTAGTCGAGGCTGCATTGCAAGAGTAGACGTACCTCTTTGGCCAGAATATTATCTCTCATCCCCCATGTAGTGGAAGTACTCCTTCCATCCTAGTAAATTACACACACTTTCTTCTCTCATGGCCGACTTAATTTTGTGTTTTCCTTGGTTTGTGTCACCATTATTAATTTCTTATTCCTATTTGCATGTTTTTTTTTCATTCCTTTTGTTTCAATCTCATTGTTTCTCTTTTTTCAGTTTTAATTTTTTTTTCTTAGTTTTTTGTTTTTGAAATGCCAAAAAAGGCCATGGAGTTTTTTTGGATGAGATTAATGTATTTGACTAGACTGATTAAGGTAAACTTTATCACCACATAAATTTCTTATGAGTTGGGTGCGCTAATTTCATCCCTTTATTATGAGGTGATACCGTGATAGTAAGGAAAGGAGTACACTTGTCACTATTATCATGTGACATGTGGATGACTCTGATTGGTTAGTCTGTAATGAATAGTTAAATATATAGAGAGAGTTAGTTAGAGAAGTTAGCGTTGAGTAAGTTATGTTAACATTGTATGAACATTGTATTGAGTATTAATCACACTGTGTTCAATTCAATGAACAAGTAAAAATGCTTAATCATGCCTAATTAATATTATTAGTTCTAATCTAACTTGGCTTTGTGCTGCTTCCATTGAATGTAACACACATTATTTCTGAAACTGAAAATTTTAATGAGAAGCTAGCTAGCTACCATGTTCGAGACTCATGAGGGCATAATGGTAAATTTGCATGAAAAGAGAAGGAGGTGACCAACCCAGATTGGGCCTTGGGCTCGGGGTCCGGACAGAGTGTCTCGTTCATCCAAACAACGAAAAGGACAAAAGCACCCCTATAAGACAACCCTTTTTCATCCAATCCAACCTCGGTTTTCCACATTGACCTACAGTCACTGAACAGTCCTACCACCACCGCTTTTTGTCTTTCACTAAAGAGAAGGGAGGGACCGGTCAGGGACAAAATGGTCACACCACACCACACATTTTTGCATTTCAACCCGGGCCCCACATTTCTGCCACGTGGAATCTGACGTGGCGGTCTTTACAAGTACCCCGAACCAGCACCTTGCCATTTTGCGTTGCTAGGCGCCAGGTGTAACCGTCAACCCAGAGGAGCCAACAACTGCACCCAACAACAAAAAATAAACAACATTTAGAAAAAAAAATATTTTTAGAGAGACAAAGTCTTTCTCTCTCTATAAAAACGAGGTCAGTCAGTCTACTCAACTAAATATATAAAATTACTGCCACTCTCTCTCTCTCTCTGTTTACTTTCTCACTTTCTCTCTCTCTCTCTCTCTCTCTCTCTCACTGCTTCTCTCTTCTTTTTGTTTATTTTTCGTTTTTTAAATGGTGCTATTTGGGTTGTTGAGCTTTGCCGGAAAATCGTGTAGCAGACAATTTTCTCGGTAGCCAAACAGCGGAAGCGAGTCAAATGTGATGGGAAGTGGAGTCTCGAGCCTCTCCTCTTGCTTCAGGCCGGTTCACCGGACCAACCACCACCACCCAGACCACAACGACGTCGTCTTCGCGGCCTCTGAGCCGTTGGACGAAACCCTAGGCCACTCTTTCTGCTACGTCCGCTCCTCAGCTCGCTTCCTCTCACCTACTCAGTCGGATCGCTTCATTTCCCCTTCCAACTCGCTCCGGTTCTCTCCCTCTCACGAGCCGGGCGCGAGGACCCGACCCGGCCTGCACGAGACCGGGTTCAAAGCCATATCTGGGGCTTCCGTGAGTGCTAATAGCTCCACTCCCAGAACTGTCCTCCAGCTTGACAATATTTACGACGATGCCACTGACAGTGTTCTCGGTGGTTTCGGAGGTGGAGTCCGGGGGAGCATAGTCAATGGTTTCGAGAGTACGTCGTCCTTTAGCGCCTTGCCTCTTCAGCCCGTGCCACGTGGCGGCGAGCGCGACCCCTCGGGCCCAATGGAGCGGGCTGGGTTCTTCCTCTCCGGCCCAATAGAGCGCGGCGCCCTCTCCGGTCCGCTCGACCCGAACCCGAACGCGCATGGACCGGACGGCCAGGTTCACTTCTCGGCGCCGCTCGGTGGTCTTTACGTGAAAAAGAAGCGGAAGAAGGGCATTTCGGGGATTCGGAAGGCGTTGTACCGGAACTTCTCGGAGAAGAAGCAGCGGCCCTGGGTGGTTCCGGTGCTCAATTTCGTTGGACGGAAGGAGGGCCCACCGCCGCCCGGGGACGAGGCGGAGCCCAAGAGCGAGACCAATGTCCAGTGGGCTCTTGGAAAAGCGGGGGAGGATCGCGTACATGTGGTTGTATCGGAAGAACAAGGTTGGTTGTTTGTTGGGATTTACGATGGGTTTAACGGCCCTGATGCGCCGGAATTTTTGATGGGCAATCTCTACCGTGCATTTTACAATGAGCTTCAGGGATTGTTTTGGGAGGTTGATGAAGATGATCAAGCCCCAGGAGCCGAAGAAGCCAATAACACTAACCCACCAAATGTAGCTACAGAGAGTGAAGTTGTTGTAGATGTTAAAATTGATGGAAATGATTCGAATTCGAACCCCTTGGCTGAAGCTGATCGGACAAAGAGAGTGACCTTTCAATCGGAGGGTAGGAGGCGGCGGCTTTGGGAATTGCTAGCTGAGGCTGAGGCTGAAGACGGGCTTGACCTTTCGGGTTCTGAGAGGTTTGCGTTTTCTGTCGATGACGCACTTACAGTGAGCAATGAGGGTTCTGGTTCTGCAGTTAGTAGACGCTGGCTTTTGCTGTCAAAATTGAAACAGGGATTGTCCAAGCACAAAGAGGGTCAGGGTCATGGTAGGAAGTTGTTTCCATGGAGGTTTGGTTTGGAGGATAAAGAGGAGGTTGAGGTTGAGAATACAGTGGAGGAGAGGTCTGCTCCAACTGGTAAGAGGAGGAAGGAGGGTCCGGTGGATCACGAATTGGTATTGAGTGCATTGTCAAGGGCTTTACAAGTGACTGAGAATGCTTATTTGGAGATGACAGATAAGGTTCTTGATACGAATCCGGAACTTGCTTTGATGGGGTCGTGTTTGTTGGTTGTGCTAATGAGGGATGAGGATGTGTATGTGATGAATTTAGGGGATAGTCGGGCTATTGTTGCTCATTATGAGCCTGAAGAAGGTGGTTCAAGCATGGAATCAAGAAGGCACAAGGATAATGGGTTGAGCGCTGAGGATATAACTGAGTCGTCCTCGGCTGTGGCCAATGAGGCTCCTACTCAGGCAATGAAATTGACCGCACTGCAGCTGTCCACTGATCACAGCACGAGCATTGAAGAAGTAAGTTCTCTTGTCATTATTTATGCTGCCTTAGCTCTCATGGTACCGCATTCCTATTTGGTGAGATTGTTTTGCCTGATGAGTTGGTGTGTTTTAATGTTCTTTTAAACGAAGAATAGTCACTTGTATAAACAATGTTTTGAAAGGCATAAGTCCAGTTTGTTGTTTTCCATGGTCTCTTGGTTCCTTTAGTTTCTTCTGTTCCTTAACAATTTTGAAGCAGCATGTTTTGCAATTTTATCTCCTGCTTATGCATCTTGGTCTCAGATTCTAACTTCTTCTGTATGTCAAGTTGTTCAGAGAAAGTACACTGGTCGAAGCACACTTCTTGCCGATGTGCTTAATGCCAGATAGTCTTCTGACTGTTAGAGCTGGATAAATATTTATTTACTTCATACTTTTGCTCTGCGACTTCTTTGATTGCATTATGCCTTTCCAATTATGTGTTTAAGATTTTGTTGACTTGCTGGAGGTGAGGAAAGTATTGACATCAGATTTATTTGCTTTTCATGGCTTATACAGTGCATATTCCTGAATGCACTGACTGTGGTCACAGCAGTTTATGCTTCAGAGGTCTCCTTTTTTATTCTTAGAAAATGCCACATTGGTCTTATGCTCCATATGAATCCGACACATGCAGAAGTGAATGGTGAACTTTGTTTTTATTAATCATGTCTCTGTTTGTTCCTTTATCTTCTGATGTTTCTTAAAGTGTTAGGAAACATGTGGAAAATTTAAGGAATCCTAATTCATTGGCAATCTATAACCAGACTGTTTTAATAAACTGTTCCTCATCGTATTTTCCATTCCTTGAACCTAATCCTGTTCACTCAACCTCAGCAATCTGTTTTCCCTGGGGTTGGGGACAGCAGGCTGAAAGAACTGAAGAAGCTTCCTTTTCCCGTCCCATCTAGATGTCTTGTCATTTCTCCATATCGTCACGTATTCTCCCAACGGATAGGGACGATGTGGAAGCTTCCTTGTGGGTTTCGTTTCCTGTGTGCTTTCTTGAATGTGTAATGTCCCCTTATGGATCTATAGTTGATGTACGCTTGTTGATAATTATCGAGGGTTTTCTGTCACTTTCCTGATTACCTCAGCATTCCAGAAAGTTACTTTTAGTTCTCAATAACAATGCTCCTGGGCACTTATTTTTGTCATTTCATTGGTGGCGTTGTTTGGGTGTTCTGCTTTGTACTTGTCTTGTTGGTTTAATCTTTATTTTCCTCTTTCCTGTCTATAGTGTCCTCTGGTGACTATTATTAATTTCCTTGGTTAGCTTCCTGGCCACGTTGATGCAACTTAGCTCATATCACTATTTTTTATTTTTTATTTTTAACCATTTCTGTTTACCTTATGCAGGAAGTAATAAGAATCAAGAATGAACACCCAGATGACAAACATTGTATTGTCAATGATAGAGTGAAAGGTCGTCTTAAAGTTACCAGAGCATTTGGGGCAGGATTTCTGAAACAGGTCCTACAGATATACTTGTTAACTGCCCCAATAAATTTCATTTTTTTGCATGGTTTGGCGTCATTTCTTTTTGGCTGGTAGATACATATAAGAATATTAAGTGTCTGGTAGAGGCCAAAAAATTGTCTTGATTATCTGTTTCCATTCAGTTTTTCCAACTTCCTAATTCACCAAGATTGGCTTATTCTTCATTTTGCTTAAGATATTTAAATTATATATCGTATGGAGAAAAGTAAAACTAATTGAGTCAATTTGAGTATAAGATAGTGGTAAATCATTCTGTTATAAACGAGGTACACTGATTGAAGGAGCTTACTTCATAGACTTGAGAACCTGAATATTAGCTTTAATCTTGCAAGTGACCAATGTGCATATTTTCCTTGTCTGCAAATGAGGGGAGGGAGTGGAATGCTTATTTTTTCTTCATAACTTTCCATATCCATCCATGATCCTGTACACATATCTTGGAAAGTTGTGGCATGATATGACCTGTTCATTAATTGAGCGACCTTACATGATAACTCTTATTGATATATAGTTTCCACTGTCCCAGGTTGTGCACAGTCAGCTTCAATTGTGTACATATGTTGTCCATACCATATGCAAAATACTTTGCTCTATGGCTCAATCAATATGAAGATAAATTGCTTTTCTTTGGTATAATTAAACAAAAACAGCATCTGAAGGAAAAAGCTACTAAAATGGTTTATGATTTTTGACTGCTTCATGAAACTTTCCATGTACAACTACTTGTGGATGCAGAGTCCAGGTGAAAAATATTTTACAGTAGGTAATAATGTGATCTGCATTTTTGGTGCAGCCCAAGTGGAATGACACATTGTTGGAAATGTTTCGAAATGAGTACATTGGTACCACACCATACATATCATGTTTGCCTTCTCTCCGCCACCATAGACTCTGTCCTAGTGATCAGTTCTTAATCCTCTCGTCTGACGGTTTGTATCAGTATTTTAGCAATCAGGAAGTAGTTTCTCATGTTGAAAATTTTATGGAGAAGTTCCCAGATGGAGACCCTGCACAACACCTAATAGAGGAGCTTCTTTTTCGTGCTGCAAAGAAAGCTGGTATGTTTCACCAGTTATCCTGCCTATTATATTGTGTAAATTGTTTATGCATAATATTTGCTGTTTATTGTTTTGTTTTGTGATTTGAGTGGTTATGCAAGAATAATGCAAGACTTAGAAGGTGTTAGGATGCAGGCACTAGTCTTTAGTGTCGGAAATTCTTACCCTCAGGAAGAGATAACTGCACTGACCATAGTTTTGACCTTGCCCTATTATTGTGATGTTTTTCATATTTGCACCTATATCCTGTACTTGGATTCAATTGTAGTTAGTATGTCATATTTCATGATTATGGAAGGACAACACTATTTGTGCTCCCCAAAAGGCCACAATGGCAGTATTATAAGCACTTCTGTATAGAAGCGCAGGATGCAGAAAGGGAGCATTCTCCCTCTTCTTGACGAAACAATTTGGTTTTATTGGGCTAACAGGATGAAGGCATATGGTCTGTTTTTTTCCCCCCTCTTTTTAACAGAAATTATTTGCATTTTCTTCAAAATTGAGCTCTAATTTGTAAAACTTGTCAAGGATAAGTTACAGTGTTATGTAGAGTTCTATTTGATTCAATTTGGGGTGGAGGTCGATCTTTGGGCTTCAGTGTCTGACAAATTTAGACATATTCCTTTCTTTTTCTTAGGGAATGCTGTTTCTTATGTCAACTGGTAAACCTTAATGGTATTTGGTTGTCAGATGTAATGCTGTTAGTTGTCTGGGTTTAATTGTGTAGGTTTTGAATATTTTTTATTTCAATCCAAAAAATGGGTTTTGATTGTATCTCCAATGCACTGCTTGCTCGCTGTTGCTGTCTCCTGTTCAGTTTTCATCAATAAAATTATTATATTTTATTTTTAGAGGGAAAACGAAGAGAAGGGAAGGTTTAAGTACTTGGAAGTGGTCGCTTATTTAAAATGTTCTATTCTTTAACTAATAAAATCTCTTTTGCTGAGATATACATGTATATGTGCATTCATGTGTCCCTTGGTGCATGAGTGCAATGAAGGTGCCTATGAGCATATACTAATAATTTATATTAGATTTCAGTAATAGTTAGAATTTTCCCTGTGCTTTTCCCTTGAGTGATTACACAGACTGCTGAAGCATTAGTTATTGGGGGATAAATGGAGTTCTACGAAGGGTTTGCCTTTTAGGTTTATTTACCTTAGGGTTTAGGCTTTTGGCCTCACTAAAACATAGACTGCCAAATACTTGTAATCGGAAATGATAGTAGATCTTTACTTTTTCATTGGCCTCATCCTAAATTGAAACTGGGGGGAATATTTCATTTGTTTTTAAAGCTTTGCGCTTGTGTAACTGAAGAAACTTTCATTTTTATATCTCTAAGTAGAGGGCTAAATACAAGGAAGATGAAGTTACTTCTTGCACCAGGTTTGGTACTCTTTAGGTGAGAAGATCTTTGTTTTCATTAGATTCATGTAAAACGAAGAGATAAAGTTGGATTGTGGAATAGAAATTGGCAGTAACGACTACTGATCCACTACATTTAGTTCTTTTTTCTTTTTTTTTTTCTTTCTGATTTTGTCTCTGCTTTTGAGTTCGGCTACTGTCGCTGTATATAATTCTGCAGGGCATCTAGCTTTAAACTGGAACTGTTTTGGCTTGCAGGAATGGATTTCCATGAATTACTGGACATCCCACAAGGAGACCGCAGGAAGTACCATGACGATGTCACCGTTATGGTTATATCGCTTGAAGGAAGAATTTGGAAGTCATCAGGAAAGTACCTTTGACAACTTTATACACAGGCAGTATTCTCTATAAAAAGGGGACATTGCAATTTCAATTTTCAGCTAGAGATATTCTTCAAGCAGTATGGAAAGCTTTGCTGCTGACAGTTCCATGGGTCCGTTAGGTTTTTGTTCTCACAGCATAAGCATACAACTAATACGGATGGTAATGGCAAAATGCTGATGTTAGATATCATCCAATACTTAATAGATGCAAAAATATTGGGTTCAGGACAAAATGAGATTTTGCAGATGGGAGGTTGTTGGGGGAAATGCTCTTTAGGGGAAAGAAATCTTTTCTTTTTGTCCCATTTCTTTTAGAGTTCTTCATTTTTTGTTTAAAGAAAAAAAAAATAGAAAATTTGCATAGGTGGAGGCTCTTCGATTTCATCTGTGCCTTTCTCTTTCTTCTTTTCCAGAGCGGAAAAGGTGTTTGTAAATTGGTGGGGGTACAGATTTACTTACTGAAAACTTTGAGCATTCCCTTGTCAATACTGAGCATCTGTAATTTTGAAGGTGGGTTTTCCACCATTGCGGATAACAAGAGTCAAAATTTTACCAACTTTCTTGTGTAGAATTTATGTTGCCTTTTAAAGTTTTGTTTCCCCATGAAGTCAATACATATGGTGGAAAAATAGTAAAAGGAAATTAGAAAAGTTGGTTGGTACTTGGTAGCAAGCACAGCGTAAAAGTGAAAGAATTCTTGACCCAAAAAAAGGTGAGCAGGAAATCTTGACCAAAAAGAAAAGGGGGAAACCTGCGATTAAAACAAATTTGGAAATCTGGTTTCTACTGTTGGATTGATTTAAGACAAAAGAAAATTTGTGTTGAGGCCAATAAATCAGACACAAGATTATTGAAAGATGCATACATGGGCTTAGGCAAGTTGGCTAAAACGGATGTACTTCGCACTCTGCACTCGAGTTCGAATTTCCCTTTTCCGTATAGTTTAGATTAAATTAAAATAGAGTATCGCTTGTATAAAGTAAAAAAAAGAAAAGATTATTGTAAGACTTGTTTTATTACTACATGAAGCTGAAACCTTAACAGGTCAGTGGTGAAAGCTCTTTAAAGTTATATATGGATCTCATGCTAAAAAATTAGGGCTACAAAAAGTTTTTGTGAAATATACATCGACCCAAATAAGATAATACATTTCACATTTGAACGAGGGTGTAAAAAAACTAGAAATTACAAAGTATAAACATACATATAAGCACTGATGAAGCTGTTAGTTGGTCCAACAGTTACGCTGTGATGGCTGTAGATGGAGCCTGTGACTGCACCCAAGATACTAAATCCTCCCTGGTCGCCACAAAACGACCAGCTTTCTCTTCACTCTTCCTAAATGGTGCAGCCAATTTCTCCACATGAGAAGCAAAGGAATGAGCCAGCCCTTGAGAGAACTTGTGTGTTCCGGTACCCGTTTGGGCTGAAAACAACTCCGGCAATGCCTCCTCACGCTGAACAATTTTGTAGAGTGTTCCCATCCACTCTTCAAGTGCAGTGTGAGCTGCACCAATGGACAGTGACCTAACATCCAAACACCACTCCCTTGAAGTCTTGTTGTGTAAACCCGGATACAACCCGTATAGGGTTCCCAGATAGAGCAACTCATGAGCTCTCTCATGGTTGTTTTTGTTTCGGCATATATCTATCAAGCAATTACAGAAGGGTCTCCGGGATTCAACCGATGTGCCACTGATAACATCCCTGAACTCATCTTTAATGGTCTCAAACCCAAGTTTCTTATCCTGCAGCACTTTGACAAGGGTAACCAACTTGGGATTAGCCTGCTGCAAACAAGAGAGGACCTTATCCTCATCCTCAGTTTTTTCACACAATGACACAACAGACAGTAAGCACCCACAAAGCCTATCATCTGGTTTAACCCCTCTTTCAACTGCAACACCAAAGACTCGAACCATATCACCGAATCTTCTAGCTTTCCCCAAGCACTGAATCAAACAAGTGCACCCCATGACATTCAGCTCAATCCCCAACTCAGACATTTCTTCAAACAACCCCATTGCCTCATCAACATTCCCTCCACTCCCAAAAATGTTCAACATTGCTGTGTAACTCCAACTGTCCGGCCTACAATGCTCCGACTGCTTCATATCCTTGAAAAGCTTCTTGGCTTCCTCCTCCAAACCAAGGTCAGCACACATATTCAACAATGTGTTATACAAAATGAAGTCCATAGGCCACTCGTTCGATCTCATTCGTTCCCATAATTCCAAAGCATCTCGAGCCCACCTAGCCTTGCCATAGATCTTAACAAGCGCTGTCAATGTTTTCTCATTTGGTTTCAGCCCGGATCCCACCATTTCTTCGAATAAGCTTCTTGCTAAACCAGGCTTTCCAGCCTTGCCCATTGCCTCTAACAAAGTATTGTACACAACCAAATTAGGCTGCACACCAAGAGCAGCCATTTCCTGCAAGACATACCTAATGCCATCATAGTCCCCAGCCTCACCAAACATCTTACCCAATACAGAAAATGCAATGGGGTCTGGTTTCCACCCACTAGCTCTCCCTCTCTCATATAAACTAAGAACCTCCTCAACTTTTCCCAATTTGGCATAAACATCTAAAATAGCAGAGTAAGTCACCTCATCAGGCATTAAACCAGTCTTGTACATCCTCTCAAACCACTCCACTGCCTTGTCAAAAAGCTTGGACCTCTTGGCACAAGTAATTATAGTGGAGTAAGTAATGTTATCAAGCTCAATCTCATTGCTTACCATCTCCTCAGCAAGCTCTTCAATGAGTTGAAACTGCCTCCCAAACCTCAAAGACTTCATTGTGACATTGTAGAATATGGTATCCATGGGAAACGAATTCTGGGCCTTCACCCAATTGAAGAACATATGGGTTTTCTGCCATGGCTTCAAGCTATTGAGTATCAAAAGCGCATTTTCTCTAGTGGGTGGGTGTGGGATTTCTTCAAGAGCAGCCAAGAAAGCACCTTGAGAGGCATCACAATCATTGAGCTTATGAGCAAACTGCCTGAGATCTCTCACCTGAGGATTGTAAGAGTAAAGTGACCGTTTCTGCCTCTGCAGAGAGAGAACAGAGCGTTTGGGCTTGGCGGGGTTCACCCAAATGGACTTCGGCTTGGAAAGCAATTGGGATTGGTCTTTGGGAGGGTTGGAGAGAGTGGTTGAGGTTAGAGGCTGGAGTTGCTCAGACAAAGATGGGGTTTTTTTGTTGTTGTTGTCGTTCTTCTTCTTCTTGTTCTTGCTGTTGGGTTCTGCTAAATCTGGTGGAGATTTTGGAGGAGACTTGGTGGACATGCAAGAAAGGTTGAATCTTTTGGTTGGAATTTGTCTAAACGGTGAAGTGAAGAAGATGGGTCTCTTTGTTTCTGAGGAATTCACAGTGAAATGGACAGCAGAAGTAGCAGCCATAAGATTGATTGAGAGAATAAGAGTGTGTTATTTTTTGGAAGAACAGGAAACCTAAACTTATTATAATGGAGCTACTGCTAAGGAAGATGTTCTTCTGGATATTTTGTCACCTTATCTAAATGCAAGCAAAATTTGAACGAACCCTAAAATGAATTAACATGAAATTATTCGGAAATTTAAAAAAGCAAAGAAAAAAGTAAAAAAAAAAAATGGTTATAAGATCCACCACAAGGGTGGGTAGCCTTAACCGGATGTGTGGTAACAGGTAAGCCCGAAAGCTGTTCCCGTCCCTGTCAGGGGAGATGCCAACCATCTCTCCTTTCTACGAACACGATCTTGGCATTGAAATTTTTGTATATAAAGCAGTGCAAATTTATACACTATGTCGATGTGGGATTCTGGTGCTTCTTTGATTTGGGTTTTCCGTGCATTTATTTGGGCTCTTCTAGGCTTAGTGACTAGATTGACCTGGGTGGAAACCAACTAAACGAGATTTGTATATGAGAAGTAAACATTTGGGTTTTCTTTTGGAAGTGATTTGCATCTAATATTGTGATTGAGGGGACTATTGTTTTTTTTTTTCCTTTTTTTTTTGTTTTTGGCACAAATTGAGGCAACTTTTTGTCATAAACAAATGATTCCCAGAAAGAACCATTTCTCCATAAATATAAAAAAAATGTAATTCTCAATAGACTCAGTTTGATTTCACATAAAACTAATACGTGCTATCATCAAATTAAAGTTTGACAAGATTGGGCATTCACATTGATAAAGAAATTTCATAGGAAAAAAAAAAGGTATAAGTTCATGTAATCAAGAAGGCATTTTCTCATGAATTGGTGTTTCTAGGTTGAATAAAACAATTAACAAACCCAATATAAACTTTGATTTGTAAAAAACAAAAGGATGTAAATAAGATCAGGAAATAGATTTCAACTTCCATTTCAAGTTCTTTTTATATAAAAAATTTAATTTAATTTAATTTATAATTTGACAAACTAGACAAGTGAAAAATGATAAATTTCTATATTGTCTTTGTATGGGCTTTTTTTCTTCCGGCAGCTACAAATGGGCTGGGCTGCCGTAAAGAGCAGATGGATGAAATTATCCCCTGTGCCTGAGTTCAAAGATCAAGCCCCAAGAATGTTTCGAAAGGACAGTGAAGTCTTAGGAAACACCCCGGTTACTTTCACCAACAAAAACACCGTATGCTTACAGATAGATTTTTAACTTGACATGAGAAGCTTGTGGCATGGAAGCAAATCTGTTGTGAGTTTAGCACAAAAGAGAGAAAACTGTGAGTTCTTAGGGAAAAGGGGGTGTCAAGGTAAGGAAAGAGAGGATTGTAAGAGAGTTTGGCTGAAAAAAGGAGGAGAGGGTGAGAAAGAGAAAGCAATGGGTGGCTTAAGTGGTTTCCGACAGCTCGACAAAGGTTCTGTCAAGTATTAGAACAATCTACCGAGAGAGAAAAATAGGGGGAGAAGGGTGAACAGGGCACGAAATTGCTGGGCTTTGGTGAGAGAGGAAGCTTGTTCTTCGGTTGTGGTTGTCCCTTGTTGGGTAGAAGGTGCCTCATTTATAGCCGCTGGAAGCTCCTATTTTCCAAGAAACCCTAATGGTTTCTGTCCAATTAGGCAAAGCTTTTCCTTTCCTTTCTCCTCTCTCCCTTTGACTCATCTTATTTTGGTGAAATCTTCTCTGCCCAATCGCACAAAAACAAAGATTTTTGGGAGCTCAATGCTTTTCTCGCGGCTGCCTCAGTGGTGAACTCCTATTCCCAGCCATCTCCTTTCTTTCTTTCTTTCCTTCTTTCCTTCTTCCATGGCCAGATCTGATGGGGGAAAGAAATGGGTATGCACGCTGGTTTGAAGGGTGACTCCTCTCCTAGCAATCTGCGAAACAATACCCCTTGGTCCTTTGCATGTTTTCGCTTGAAATTTGTTCCCCCTCTCATGTGCTGGAGCCCCCCAGCAGCTCTGCGTACGTGTACCTCCTGGCTCCTTTCGTGGCTTTTGTTCTCCAGCAAAGTGCTGGGGCTTTTGTAGCTCCTTATTCTAATTGTATGGGCCTTCTAGGACAACAAGTTAGTTTACCAAGTAAATGGACTAACCTCATCAAGTATTGGGCTATTTTTGGTTGATGTGATGGGCTATATTGGTTGAGGTAATAAGCTATTTTCTCTTTTATGCTCACCCACACGTTTGGGCCTAAGAAATGGGTTGGAGTTCCGAGGCTCCCAAGTAGCCCGGGACTTCCATTTCTCGGCCCATTAATGGGCCTCATGACAATTTATTACTATCCATACCATAACCCACTCAAGCAAGTCCCGGGCATTTGAGTGGCTTGGGGCCCACTTAAGCTTGTAGTGTGTTTGGGTGTGAAATCATGATTTCTCGCTTGGCATAGCATGTCACTTGGCATGCTTTAATTTTATCGTCCTCGAAAAGAGACATGATGCTTGACAGGATAATTAGCATGGGCTCGTAGAGCTAGTGTATTTTATAGGCTCATCTCGATTCTTAGCATGACGGATTATTTATTTGGCACGACACGTGGATTGTGGCTCGTGTGAGCTCGTGTGACGAATTTTTGTGTGCTCCAAGTCAAATATTTTCTTAATAAGGTGTTGTACTGGGCCGAGAATTTATTTGGGCCCGACCTTGGATTTTTTGGGCCTTAACAGTCTTATTTCACAAAATTCAAACTAAATTAGTTTCTTGGAATCACATACGTTTGTAGTAATGCTCACAAATGTATAAGATAGAAAATTAATTGGTAGCACTTATCTGGAGGTATATGATACTGGACTCTCAATATCTCAATTCCATCATAACTCCCGCTTGAAAATCACGTCATATATGAGACCTAAGCTAGTCATATATTTTACTTAATGACAATCAATTGTAGAGAAAAAAAAGGGTGTTGTTAAACGAACCTTAAAATTAACTGAGTACACTCTATTACTAAACTATTTATTGAATTACTAATGTACCATAATATAAAATGATTAAAACGGATATATTGAATTGTGAAACAAATGTATTTTAATAATACGCCCTAATCACCATATTCAATCCTAATCAAATGTAATATATTGGAGCGACAAAATCCATCAAAGAAGAGCCTTTGAAAAAGTGAGTATGTAGTCAGGTACAGAGTCATGAACCCAACCTTCTATATTTGAATTTGAACTTTTGCTTTGTACACAGATTAATGCTACAGAGTAGGCTGCATTTGATCTGTAGGCAGTGAAAGTGCCATTAAACAATATACAGCAGTGATGATTGACATTGATCCAATTAATCCTATCGGTATGTCTCTTTGAGATAGAGTAATTTTTTTAATTTAATTATACAAATCAAAAAAACAATTTTTCCTTCAGCGTATGTAATATTCATTGCCATGGAGTCCAATATCAAATTGGATTGCAGTTACAAATACAGTTTTTATATATTTCATACTCATAGACATAATATAAGATTAAGCCTAGTTCCATATCTGGTCACCATAATTGTTTAGGTTTTTGAACTCTAGAGGCTGTATGGGGAAGAAAAATCCTGATTTGAGTCAGAACTCCTCAACCAAAAGAACATAGGTTTTTCATTTTAAAACAAAAGTATTTTGTAAGTTTTCTAGACTTTGGATATTTTTTAAACGATGTGGCATGCTTAAATTAAAAGGCTGGTAGATCTTAGCAGAGAAAAAACAAGTAAAAGATCCGGATCCGTTATTAGGAAACTGAACATATTTTGAGTTCTATGACATAACCAAGATTTCCAAACATTAATTGTGATGAAAATGTATGGATTCTTACCCCCCGGAATTGAAATACGAATGACATTATGAAACTAATTGTTTTTAGCTACAAAAATGCTACTTAAAAGGAGTAAAGTTCGAATCTAATATAACAACTTCCATAATAAACTTGCCCACCTCTCCTTCCATGACTTTGACTAAGAAGTTTCTCAATTGCAACATCAAGGCACTTCATACAATTTCATTTTTGCTAGAAAGATCTCCAGTACATTGAGCCGCACCATAAATTGAATACTTATTTGTTTATACCCAAAATGAACAGCCAATAAAGACTGGACACGTGGAAGAAATCGAGCCTGGTCAGGGTAGCCTTCAGCACCCTGCCTACCGATCGCTCAATTAGGGCAATGCCCTCTCCTGGGACACATGGCACGCTCACGATCGACGTCCACAGTCCCACATAGAAATTATCAACAAAGTGCACACCTCCCAAGGCCTATAAAGGAGGCCAACTACCCCAAAATAGAGGTAATCAGAACTAACGGCATACAAGCCTATTGATCTGTCAGTTTAATTTACTAAATCCGAACTTACTTAAGCATCGGAGAGCCTTCGGCCGGTATCGCACCGGTACCCAAGGCTTTACCGAGCGTTCTCTCATATTGCAGATAACACTCCCTACTGAGGCCACTTGGACACCGAAGGCCCAAAATTACTAAGTTGCGCCCGAAAAGGACTAAACCATTTTTGAGCTCGAACATTATTAAATGTCGAAAGACTTAGAATCCCATGAGCATAGAATGGTGGGTTAACATAAGCTTTAGAGCGTACTTGTTTTAATAACTTATTAACATTCTGATCAAACAACAATGGGGCCTTAACGAGTCCAGTATGCACTAAAGAGACCCAATTATCCGTGTCCATTGTACCCCAGAAATCTTCATCTGAGTATTTTACGAGACATCCTTTACACCAAATTATAGCACCTCGGCTGTAAGGGCAATGTTTGCCAAGCTCTTGACTTGCTGCAGGGATACATCTTCTACAAAGTGTAAGGTTGTAAGGGCAATGGGCGAATAACCCCATTTTGTTTATGGTGGAAATCATAAAGCCAATCTAAATTCTTGACATCCAATTCATCCTTTAGCATAATTACATAAAGTTTAACTACTCTTGTCAAAGGTGCTACAAATCTCTAAGACAAGCTTGTTGGGAGGCACTAAGTCATCGTGCGCAATAACAAATAGTATTGAGAATATAAGTCAAAAAAATCCAAGCTGAAAATTCATTTCCTTAATTTAAACTTACAATATTTCCTTCTCTTATTCGGGCTTTAAATTTTTGACAACACAAAAAATTGATCAGGACCTTCCTTCCCTCCATGCCCCTTAGTGTTTGTGGGCCACACTACAAACAATTATAAAATTAAGAAGGAAAAAAATAGAGGTGCAATTATTTATTTATTTTTTCTTTGTTAAAGTTTGGATGGGTAAGGAGTACGTGTCATTAGTGGTTCGAACATGAGATCACTGATTTACCGACAAATACTCTTATCTTTAAGCTATTAACCTGAGGTGCAGCTATATTGGCCCATTCATCTCATAAACATGTTATTTGGTTCAAGAATTTTATTTTTGTATGGGTTAAGGGGACTCAATTGTCTACAACTTGTGAAATATGAAAGAATGATCAACACCATTTTGATACATGATTAAGTGCAAAATTAGTTTTTGTCTTTTCTATGTTTAATACATTGTAATCTTCCTTGAATTTTCTAAGTTTGAACAATATAGAACTTTCACTTTAATAAACACGACACGACACGACCCTAGAATGAAAACTAAAATAATATGACCCAACTGACCTGAGCCTAAAATATACAAAACATTGTGAAACACAAGGCAATAAAGGAGAACAATATGGTCGTTAGGAGGGAAAAAGAGAGAGAGAGAGAGAGAGAGAGAGAGAGAGAGAGAGAGAGCACAATATGGTTGTAGAATTCTGTAGTGAGGGCCTCTCCAATATGGTTTTGACTTGGCAAGTGCACAAGACGGCAAAAGGTGCAAAACGAGGTCATTTGATTTAGTCATGATTCGTAATTATACCCTCCTTAGTGTTTGACGAAACCCAAGTTATTGGTATCATTATCGTTTTTCTTTTGTTGCCAAAATTGGTATCATTATCGATTGAAACACCAGAAGATCTCCATCTACCACAAAATCAAGATTTGCTTGCTCTTCGTAAACATCTAATTGGTCAACTAATTACTCAGATAATCAGTTTAGCAAAACCCTATCGTGTTCCATGTTGGGACATGTCTGCTAATTCAATGCTCATTGAGTCATACATAGGTGTCTTTAACAAGTCAATGACGATCAGAGGAAACATTATCAAGATAATTGTGATTTGTGTCTTGGTGAAGGGGGAGGTGATGTTTGGCTTTTGGGTAATAGTGTTTGGAGGCTGCTTTGGTTTGGCATTTTCCTCATGACCAAATTGTTACAAGCAAAAATAACTTGATAATGACCAAATTCATAATTACCCACCAATAAAAAAAATGTTAGAAGATGCAACCAAATGAATTTGGACTTTTTCTTTTGTCTTATCAAAGATCTCCTACAAATCTAACCCCCACTAATTTGGGGAAGCAATTTATCACGTCTCTCTATCCCTACGTTAAATGGTCCTGTATACGGAGAAATGATAGAATATTGATTCCTTAATAATTTGGATCACATAAACCAGACAGCTAATGAGAAATACAAATGATTTTTTTAGCCTAAATATTCAGAACTCCTAATGAAATTGATTCTCAAGTAAGCACCAAAACCAAACGGAACACCAAACTCAACCAATTCATCAACATGTTTGAGTAAATCCAAAATCAAATATTCATCAAATGTCCTTGTTCTTTGGCCTTGGATTGGATTTATTGTGAAGTTGAATTTTTGAAGCAACCCCAAACCCTTCTCTTTTGGAGCATTAGTCTGACATGTATATTGACATTTCTGTCAAAGTGTAGGGGTGTGTGTGTGTTACAACTGCCATTGATGTACATTGGCACCAACAGACAAATTGGCCGAAAGCAGTAGACAAACAAGGACCAAGATAAGCAAGATAAGGTGGTCTTCCCATTTTTCCAAGTCCCCATAAAACAAGAACATATGCTGCCCTTAATAAATATCATCATTGAATTCATTCACAATTAGAGCAGCATGAGTCACGATCTTCTTTTCCATTGACTTTCAGACACAGCCTCATCAACGGCTGCACAGGACTTCAACTACTTTTAATAATTAATCATACTAAAAACTATTTATAGCTGATTTGATGATGAGTATACTTTTGTCCCAACTCAAACTTTCGTTTACCCTCAGGTCATTTCAGTTTTATTGGTCAAACAAATATATCTCTTCAATCCCTTTCCAAATGGAGCATGTTAAGGAAAATTTTGACTACTAATTGAGGCGTGGGAGGGAATAGGAAGAGTGTGGTTGAATAAACACTACACATTTTATTTTTTTAAATTGCCAACTGTGAATATGTATGTATAGTTGATATAATGCATTGCAATCAATTTCCTTCGGTTTATTCTTGGGTTAATCGTTTTATTAGTCTTTGAACTTAGACTCGATTTGCATTTGAGTCCCTTAATTTCCAAAATCGTTCATGTGGTCCTTAAACTTCAGTTTCGTTAGTACAAATGATCATGTCGTCAATTTTGTTAACTTTTCTGTTAAATGCATGGGAAAAATAGTATTTTTGTATTAAATTGATTAAAATATGAAAAAAAAATAAAAAAACTAAAAAAATAAAATTAAACTCTCTCTCTCTCTCCCCCTCTATCCCAATTTCTACTCCCCCCAAACTTGATTTTTTTTGTTGGTTTTTTATTTGATTTTCTTTTATTGTTATTTTAAAGATATGATTTTTTTTTTTTTTGTTTTAATATAAAAATACCATTTTGCCCCTGCATTTAACAGAAAAAGTTAACAAAATTGACGACATGACTATTTGTCCTAACGAAACTGATGTTAAAGGACCACATGAACGATTTTGGAAATTGAGGGACTTAAATAAAAATCGGGTCTAAGTTTAGGGACTAATAAAACAACCCTTTTTATTTTTATAATCAATAAATTACATTGAAATCTCATGAAAGCACAACATAAGAAAGAGAAGGGGCAAACCAAGTGGTAATTCTTTGCAGACATGGACTTACCAAAGTTGGTCAGAGCGGATGTACTCTCCACTCTGCACCCAAGTTCGAATCCCCTTCCTTGTAGTTTAGATTAGATTAAAGTAGAATATCGCTTTTATAAAAACCAAAGTGGCTCTTCTTCAACCCAAGTATTAAAAGCTAGGTTCCTTAATGTAAGGCTCATACAAGAATTCATAAATAATATATGATACTAACTTGAGAAATAGTCATTATGAAGAAGTCAATAGCAGTAGTATAATCTTCCTCTCAATTCAATATTTGCACCGTGCACGACTACAATCAAGATAGTATATATGGTGTAGCTACAAGTTAGGGGACCTTACTATGGGCTAGTTTGGTAGTATTGTGTTGTGAAAATAAACAGTTGTGAAAAAAAACAGTTAGGCGTTTGGTGAACTGTATTAGAAAAAGTGTTGTGAAGAGTTAAAGTGTTTGGTAAATTTTTATTAGAAGTGCTTTTAGTATGTATAATGACCAAAAAGGACATGATGAAATTGTTACTTATTTTGCCACAAATTCTAAATTTTTAAAGTAACAAAATTAGTTCCAATTCCAAATATTGTGACAAAAAATATTTTTAAAAAAAAAAAAATTAAAAAAGTAACCTAAAAAAACCCCATCCCACTGTACCCACCTGCATCTCTCTCTCTCTCTCTCTCTCTCTCTCCAACGCCACAAAACACCAAGAGAAAAAACCTAGATCAAGAATTTTAAAACCAAAAACTCAACCCAAACCCAGATAAAAACTGTGTTGTCATCAAAGAAAACAACACGAAGGAAATCAAATCCAAATGAAATTTTTTTTTTCTTGTGGTTTTGATTTGAGTTTCAACTTTCCCTTGATTTTGGTTTCCAAGAGAAGGTCAACGAATTGTTGATGGGTTCAAGAATCTATTTTTTGTGAAAATCATTGATCAAGGATGGTAGATGCCTGTGTTGCTATCGATTTTGGTCCTCCACAATTAGCATACAGATGTTTGAAGATATATTCGGGGTTTGGAGTGGAGATCACAGACTGGGGAGCTAGGGTTGAGTTATTTTTAAGCTGTGGTTTGGATTTTTGTGATTGGGGTGGAGATAACAACATGGAGAGCTAGGGGCTGGGTTTTGTTTTTTGGTCGGAGGGAAAGAAGATGAATCGAGTTGCAGACATAAGTCGAGTTGCAAGAGAGAAGAAGAAGAATCGAGTTGCAATGCTCTAGGGATAAAAGCTGTCAATTTAGAAAATTATTAGGGGTATTACGGGAAACGTGAAACTTCATTTAAAAGAACCGACTGTTTTTTTTCAAAGCAGCTTTAAGAAGCAGCGTGTTGATTGCTTCGAGATTCTGCTGTGGATCACCTCAGTTTTTAAAATAAGCAGCCTTGATTTGTTTTACCAAACGCTTTTGTTTCCATAACTTCTTTTATAAGCTGCTTATTTTTTAAGCACAACAATCCCAAACGCCACCTATATATGTTGTCTTCAATTAGGTTTCCCACACATCAAGGAAAACCCTAATTATTCGAGCGTTGTGAGCATCCTATCTATTGACGAGTAGAATTGAATGGTCAACATAGGACTCTAAAGAGGTCAAAGTTAAAGGGCTATGGGTTTGGCTTGAAGTGGTCAAACCCAGGGCTAGCCATTTCTACCGAAACTCGACCAAATTGCTCGAACTAGACTGGTTTGGTCGGTTTGGTTTGGTTTCTTAGTTTTTATTTTAAAATTCAGTAGCATAATTAGACCGAATCGGATGAACCGATCCAGTTCACGGTTGCCAGTTTTGCAGACCGCCGGTTTGTCGAACCGAATCGATCAACTTCAGAAGACCTTAAATATTTATAAAAACTATAATGAAGGGGTTTCAAACCCTTGACCTGCAAGTCTTTGTTAAGTTAGCATACCATTGTTGTGGTTGATATTCTTGTGTTATAATAGTATAGAGAAGATATTTGTACACTTCCCAATAGGATTAAAAAAAATATTACAAAAGTGTTAGGGTTAAAACCCTAACATATCTCATTTTTCCATCTCAGCACCGTTTTCTTCTTCTTCCTCCTCCTCCTCCCTCTCTCTTCTCCCACTATTTATTCTCCCTATTCTCCTTCTCTCTCTCTCTCTCTCTCTCTCTCTCTCTCTCTCTCTCTCTCTTCTTCCTCCCTTTCTTTCTTTCCTCTGTTACTTCGCAAAGTTGTCGTTGTCGTCATTTAGAGCCCATAGTCCAAGCCCAGTGAAGCCATTGTTGGTGCTTGCCAAAACCGACTGTAACCACCTTGATTTCTCGGTGAACCGACTGTAGTAAGTCTCTCGTCTCATTGGCTTGATTTGCCATGACTAAGCATGGGGAAGAGGGAGTGCCAGGTGATCGGTTTGGCCATTGCTCCTCACGTGGTAGGGTTTAGGGTGCATTAAGTGAGGAGTCCACCTTTGGCCTACAGGTGGCACAAGGTTAGGTCAGCATTCCCTAAATCATGGGCTTGGGAGGCATGTGTCTCAAACTGCTCCCCTTTACAAAAACAGTGCATGGGACTCAACTTCTTCTAGGGGGTTGAGCCGACCAGATTTGGACTACTATGGGCTAGGTATGTCCTTGTGCCGACCCAATCACGAGCATTTCTTTAAGATCTTTACACATGGGGTCATAGGTGGTATGCAAGGTGGTGATGATGTGGCCTCCTTGTGGGGAGCCTTATTGGTCATTCAGCTTAGGTAGATATATGTGTCAGAAAAAGTTCCCCAACTCCCTAGTCCAAGGTTCCTTATTGGGTGGGGGCTTGAATCAGCCTTTTGTTATGAGTTAAATGGTTGATACTTGTGAAATTTGTACCCAAGTTTGGGTGGGTTAGTCTGGCCTGGTCGACTCATAAGGCATCAAGAGTCTCCCCCACTTTAGACCAACAAGAAGCACCTCATTGTCATTGATGAACTATGCAACTAGCACACACACACAAACTACACAAAATAGAAGCACACACACACTACACAATAAAAGCAAAAATACAGAGAGAACACAAGAATTTATAGAGATTCAGCGTTATGTCTACATCCTCTTGGTAATTGCCTTGAGAAATTCACTAATAATAAGAACACATTTGATTAAAATAAAGAACCCCATTAGCTCTTACTATACCATAGCTCTATTATTTTGCATGAGTCTAAGAACAGCCACCTGAGAACGCCTCACTTCCACTCGAGCGACAACACATAGTCTTCGGATCTGTAGCCCCGTTCTGACTTCTTTACTCAATTCTTTCAACATCTTTTAGGTGAGCCAACATCAACACTCCTTTGTGTTTGAGTGTTTGCACGTAAGTGACCACCATGGTTGGTACTAAACTGGATGTCTCTGGTCTTAGGTCGGGGGATATGCCCAACCAACCCTTCACTATTGAGACACCACTTGAAAGGAATTCGGTTGACACCTACAATCAAACCTAGTAGGGGTGCCTCATCTCATAGTTGGCACCGTCATGATCAGGTCATATAAGGGTAATCGGCTTAGAGACTTGGCCATGAAATGTCCAAAATAGCGAAGGCACCGCCTTCCCAAATCTTCACTTCAAACCTGCAACTTTCCACATGTCGGCCACTTATTAGACCTTATGCTAGACAAGATGAAGGACAAATGAACCTTGAGCATTATCACCTTAATGAATCGTGAAATATCTTCTCATAATCCACGTGTCAGTACATTGTTGGACCTCCACTCAAACACTTGTTTGGCTTAAAAGTAGCCGCTTCTTCCCCGGTTGACGAGACTGTACCTCATCCCTTTACAAAAGGTATATCAATTAGCTTATCTACTAGCTTCTCCTTGATATAATGCATATCCACTTCAACATGCTTAGTTTTCTATAATGTTGAACTAGATTATTTGCTATCTCTCTCTCTCAGCTTGGTTGTCATCGTAAAGCTCCATGACTTTCTTTGGTGGAAAATCAATTTCAGACAAGAATATCCTTAGCCAAAGAAGCTTACAAACTTCGTGTGCTATGCCCATGTATTCTACCTCAGCTGAAGATCAAGCCACTACATTCTGCTTCTTACTTCGCTATGTAACCAAATTACCCCAAATGAAAGTGAAGTAACTTGATGTAGAACGTTTATCTGTTATATTGTCTGCCTAATCTGCATCTGTATAACCCTTGACATCCAAATGTCCAAGTTTTCTGAATATCGAGCCTTGGCCTGGAGATTAAGATGGGAACAAACAAGAACATGAGCAGCCAATGTCTGAAGTGGTGTTTTAAAATCCAAAACACGTGAAGGCATACGATTAAGAAGGTAGATAGCATACTGAATAGCTAAAGGGTTTGGGGAACACGCCCCCCCCCCCCCTTCCCCCA
>NW_018922452.1:73905-94795 GCF_002207925.1 Prunus avium
TTTGGGGAACCCCCCCCCCCCCCCCTTCCCCCAAATAAGGAAAGCTCGAGCAGTCTCAAGAATATAACGATTTTTGCGTAAGCCACACCATTATGTTCTGGAGTCTGCGGACATGTAGTTTCATGGAGAAGGCCTTTTTTAGTGAAGAAGTCTGTGAGTATGTGGTTTTTACAAATTCTAATCCATTATCTGAGCGAACAACTTTAATCGAACACAAATACTTGAATAAAGAACCAACTTCACTTTTATGCTTCATAACATAATGCCAAATTAACCGAGTACAATCATCAATGAAGATCACAAATCACTGAACACCAAAGACAGTAGTAATCGGAGATGGACCCCAAGCATCTGAATGGATTAAATCAAAAGGAGATGTGCTTTTATTCAAACTAAGGGGATAAAAAGTTCGATGAATTTTTGCAAGAATACAAGTCTCATACTAAAAATCAGAATGTTTTATACTCCACTAAATAGAGATGGAATCAAAGACTGCAAATAAACCAAAGGAAACATGACCCAACTGCCGATTCCATAACCAAATCTTCTTATGCTTCTCACTGACAGCGCCCTTGTCACGCCCCAACCCACGGGTTTACGTAACCTTGGATTAAGACGTGATTCACACCTTAATTATAGAATTTAATAAATAAAAAACTATAACTAAAATGTGAAGAAACATTAAATAAATAAAGTAAATATTTCACATAGAATATTCGAAACAACAACATTGTTCAAATAGTTAAGAGTATGTAAACACCCAATAGAAGGAATGTCAATTAAACTGTACCACGCATAATATAATGCTCACAAAATTTAATTGAATCAATCTCTGAAAAAAGGCCCCCAAGAAACCCTTACCTTGACACCAAAGCTTTTGCTAGAACTGTAAGACGACTCCCTAATTTCCACCGCATCCACACTCAAATTCTATCTCTAGTATTTCCCTCTTTCTAACTCTTATGGTTTTCCCTTGCAAACCATGCATGTTGTGTGTTTCAGAATGAAACAATTGAATTCCTATTTATACTAAAGGAATGTTGGCAACACCTTTACTTCTATTGGATGAAGTAATTGGCGGTTTACAAAAGGATAATAATATAACAACCTTTTTCTTCAAGCCAAAGTTGAAATATCAATCAACAATTTTACTAAACAATTGCATGTTGAAAATCATAACATCATTACCCACTACATCCTGGTACTTTTGATAAAACAAAGTAGGCATGCCATCTACTCCTAGCAATTTGGTAGGGAACATTTGATTCAAGGTGCCTTCAGATGTGAGAGTTGTCAGCCGTGCCGTTTGTCTGAAATAATCCTTGGAAGTAGTCACAAATTTTTTTACCAATTCCCTCTCTGGACATACACCCATTGCCACTGTCATCTAAAATCCCTTTTATCGTATTCTGTCTTCCTCACTTCTTGGCTTGCTCATGAAAAAATTTCGTGTTCTTATCCCCATATTTCAACCAGGATACATGAGACTTCTGACACCACAACATTTCTTCTCTATCGAGCAACACACCCATCTCGCAGGATAGAGCTCTTTAATGAAAAGCAATTGCTGCATCTTGCTCCTTTCCCATTAAAATATCTAGCTTACTTTGCAAGCATCTTACTTTATTGGGAATATAGCCCACTTTCTCCTTATTCCACCGGGTCAAGGATGCTTGGTAAGAGTGCAATTTGCTCAAAACAGATCCCTGATCAGCCCCCCAAGCACTAGTAATGGTATCCTGACAACCTTCAACTATGGTCCAAAGTTCCTCGAACATGAAACGTCGCTTCCTCCTTACCTAACTATGCTACCCAAACCCCGTAAGGATAGGGAGATGGTCCAATACCATAAATTAAGATGATGGGTAAACATATCCGAGAAAGATAGAAACATTAAATCATTTGCCACCATCCTATCCAAACGTAGCTTAACATTGCCATCACCTCTCTATCGGTTGGACGAAGTAAATTTATACCCTTTGAAACCCACCATCGACATACCACAATCCTCAAGAGCTGAGCCAAAATTCCTCATTTGTGACATACTCGGAAATCGATGGCCTTCGCAACGATTTCATTAAAATCACCATCTACCAGCCATGGGCCAGTCACATCACCTGCAATCCGTTGTAACAAATCCCACGAATGCTTGCGTAGCCTCATATCTGGCTTTCCATAAAAACTAATAAACCTAAATGCGTAGCCTCATATGAAGAAAGAATCGTTATATCCACCCCATGTTGCCAAAGGAGGGCAAGCCCCCGGACAAGCCAAATTTGCCCACACTAAAGCAGCCAACCCAACCTAGCAGTCATTGAACGTATTCCATTTGACGAGTAGTTTTTTTCGTTTTTGACAGGAAAACTACCCGAGGCTTTTTTTCTGTGAGGAGGAATCTCAAAGATTGAAATGTTCATAGATTGCCCAAACCACGAACATTCCAGCATAAGAACATCATTACTTGTGATGGGCCCAATTCCAGGGACCTATCACGGATTGACCATCTTGGCTCATCTTTTGCTTTTGTAAATGCAATTCTTTTTTCCCTCGTCCACCACCTCTATATGGCATGTATCCTTTTTTTGGCCTGTTTTTCGGTCAATCACCTCCCACTGTAAAGCCCCCTGCTGCCTATCTACTATTTACCCTTAGAGAACAATTATAATCCCAGTTGTTGTTCGACAGCGACGCAGTCTACCAACATCTTCTCCATAGTCATAGTCTTTGGAAATTATGTCAGTACCTCATGGGTTCCTGAACCCCCGACGCTCATCGATAAACACTTATGAATTTCACGCGGCCCCTCCCCCATCGGTGCTGTAGTGGTATGACCTTCACCTTCAGTAGAAAATCGCCCTTTTTTGAATAGACGTAGCACATGATCACTTCCCAAACCATCTTCCTCCATGGTTATCTCTCCCCGCCCATTTCCCATCACTTCGTGTAGGCAAACAACGCCCACCACCTTTGGAGGTGAAGCACAATTGTCCAACTGTGTCTCGTCTACCCCCAGTCCAACTTGGTTCCTTGTCAAACCGTTCACCAACCCGATACTAAAAACATCTTTGAGCATAGTCTTCCACCGCCCATATTGTTCCGTAGTAATATCCCTTTTTTGTTTCAACTCACAGTTTGAACCTACATGGTCTAATCTACTACAACACAGACAAAAATAAGGCAGCCGTTCATACTCGATCTTGTACTGCTTTACCAGTTCATCAAGTGCTAAGCAAAGCGTAACACAATGTTTCAAGGGCTCTGA
The DNA here is from genome assembly GCF_002207925.1 of Prunus avium. Next base: position 77,168 of record NW_018922452.1, read on the forward strand.
TATCTTCAACCCTACCCTGATGCGCAAGAAACTGCCCAAACAATCCCCAGTCAATCCGCGATCCACCATGACAAAAGATCCAAGGTAGTTGCTCAATGTTTCGCCCATTGCCGGAGTCGGGAACAAAAGTCCAAGGAGAACTCCTCAACACTATTCTACGATCAAGATCAGACTTGAAGGAGAACGAAAACCTCTCGGGTGCATTCAAGGGGACAGCAATGACATCCTCCTGTGTACGCCGAATATTCTTCATAGTACCAAACAACGCCTCCTTATGGAAATGCTTGGCTATGACTAAGCGCCCAACCAAAAGGAAACGACCAGACTTCAATTTACTTAGCTTCTCCATGCCTACAATCTCGAAAGCCTCTGCTTCTTAGATTGCCAGGTTAGTGGTAAATCCTTGAACGATATCCTCCAAAGCCTCCATAGTCCACTCTAAACCTCGCCCAAAACCCTTCATAAAATGTGATGCCAAACCCTAGAGAGTCATGAGCCTGTCATCGTCATCACTTCTAAACAGACAGGGAAGCCCTATGAGTAGGGAAAGAGCTCTCCACAGTAGGACGTGAGCACTAGACAACGCAAACCCTAGTCGCCAGACTTAGGTCGTGACAAAACCCTAATCGTTTCTCATTTACTTTCTCAACCTCATTTTGATCATGAACACCTTGTCCACTCTTTGGTTAAGGTCTTGTGACCTAAACTCTAAAGCAAGAAAGTTACTTGGTTCTAGACTCATTTGTTTTACTTGTACTATTTTTGGCTCCTAGATAATTGCTTATATCAATCCTACAAAACACCTTCACATTCTTATTTATATGATCTATGCTGCCAAGGACGGTATTGTTCATAGGTTTAAGTGGGCTGTAGCCCAGTACAAAATCTATAGAAAACTAAAGGGGGTCCAAATTTTATAAGCTATTTCTACTCCCCAAAAATTTTAGCCTACCCCATTTGCCTTTGTTTAATTTTTTTTTTTTTGCCAAACATTGTAACTTGCCTTTATTTAATATTAGTTCAACCTTTTTGGGTTGACTCCAATATAATAAGCTAATAAAAAAAATTCATATTGTTATTTAATAATATATCTTCATCCCACTTGCATTCTCTTTGCCTACTTATCCTTTTTTTTTTTATTGTCGAATTTTACCAATTTACCTTAAACCCTATTCTTTGGCTTTTGTTTGGCCTAACAAAATAATCCTCTGTTTTCTTTTCTCTCAGCCATGACAAAGTATCTCATATCTCTTTGAACTTTGATCAAGAGGGAATAGGATCATAGGTGTTTTTACTTTATTTCCTCTCAAGGTAAACTTGATTTTAGTTTTCAATATATTTGCTTATGTTGTGTATTTACTAAATAATTCTATTCTAAATATTTGGGTTTATATTATATGTATTTCTACTACAGGCATTGACAAATTAAGGTGAGTTGAAACTCCATCAACGCTGCAATTCGCTCAGGTTCAGGTACAATAAATCTTATTGTTTTTTTTTTCTTATGGATTTTTGTACAATAAATCTTGATAGTAGGTACAATGAATGTTATTTTTAAATATTGGCTTTATGTTCCATGGCTGCAGTTGGATTGCATTTGCATTGCTTCTAGCTTTATAGTATTCTTGTTTGGACATAATGTCACATGTTGATGATAATAGACCGACAAAGAGGGGAAAAACAATTGATTCATTCTTAAAAAAAAATGGTAATGATATTTCAATTCTGGAAGAACCTATGCATCTCGAACCTCAAATAGTTGGACCTAAAGAATTTGATGCTACTTCTTTAGAACGGGATTTAGGGAAACGCATTGCAATTTGTGAATACCCCATTAATCAACATGATGAGATTTGAAGGGCGTATATCAACCTAAACTTTTTGGAAACAGAGACATCGATTTCAATATTCTTGGTTCTCACAATTTCCATGGTTAGAGTATTCTCCTTCGTCACATAAGGCATGTTGTTTACCATGCTTTGTTTTTGAAAAAAATGCAATAAGTGGGTCTGCACAAATTACTGATGGGTTCAACAATTGGAAAAGAGTTAATGATGTGCATTTTTGCTTCATGTTGGAAGTCCATCTTCACCACATACCAAATGTGTAAGATGTGCTGAGGACTTAATGAAATCTTCTCAACATATTGAGAAAGTTATTCATAAACAACCGAAAGAGCAAATTTTGAAGAATCGATTACGGCTCAAAGCAACAAATGAGAGTGTTCGATGGCTTACATTTCAAGCATATGCTCTTAGAGGTAATGATGAATCGTGGTAATTTTATTGAATTGATAAAATATACAGCTATGAATTTAGTACGTAATACAAAAGATATTCTTAAGAAATTTTGATTGGATGGATGGGATATTTTCCTAGAAAATGTGGAATCATATTGCAAAAAGCATGACATCGATATGCCAGATATGAATGCTCGTTATAAAGTTGATACACGTCATTCTTGTCAACAACGTGATGATATTACCATGGAGCATCATTACATGGTTGATTTATTCAATGATACAATAGATTATCAATTGGAATAGTTAAACAATAGATTCCGTGAAGGAATAATGGAACTTCTTATTCTTAGTTTTGCTTTGGACCCTACCAATGATTTTAAAGCATTTAAGATTGATGATATTTGCAAGCTTGCAGAGAAATTTTATCTTGCTGATTTCACTGTTAAAGACTTGCGTTTGTTGAGGTGTCAGCTAGAACTTTTTGAGTTTGAAGTACATCAACAAGATCTTGATATCTTTCAAAATATGTCTACTCTTTTTGAACTATGTCAAGTATTAAATAAAACAAACAGAGCCAAGGCATATTATTTGATTGATAGGTTGGTGCGTTTAATGTTAACTCTTCCGGTTTCTACAGCAACTACAGAACGAGCATTTTCAGCAATGAAACTTGTTAAGACTGTACTTCGCAATAAGATGGAGGATAAGTATCTTGCAGATTCCCTTATTGTCTATATTGAGAAAGAACTTTATGTGAATATTAATTCAAATTCAATAATCAATGACTTTAATTCACTCAAGGAGCGCAGGGTTCAACTTCACTAGGCCATCTCATTTTTAATTTTTTTTCAATGTAATATTTGTTTGATGTTTGACAATATGTGTTTAATTTAATGTTTATTTATATAATTTTTTTAAAAGAAAAGTAAGCTTATAATAGATATCTCATTATATATATATATATAAAATTAGTCCACCCCTAAAAAAATTCATAATTCCATCCTTGTATTCTGCTATGCATTGTGGTGGAAATAGCCATCGTGCGATGGGATTATATGCTCAAACCAACGTCAAGAAGACGAAGTAGTATAATCGGTTTCAAACTGTCAAGTGCATTCGATATGATTGAATAAAATTAGAAGTTATATATTAGAACGTATTCTTATTATTAGGGAGGTGTGTAAGTGTAATTAGATAAGATATATCATACATTACCGTTTGTTTATGTCAAAAACTCTCCCTGCACCATTTTTCCAAATGCCTTAATTTGTGAAGTCAAATGGACAAAAGAAGACCAAGTACAAACTGTGAAAAAAAGAAAGTGTAAACTATAAATTTGATCACTGTTGTGGCCAAAAGAGATTTTGATATCTTTAATTTTGTCCTTTTCCTAGTGTGAAATGCCCATGTATTGTTCCATGTGTGCCATATGTTCTCAATCACCCATATATAGTTCTCTCACCAAAAAACAGAAGAAAAATATAAAATTCAGTGTTTCTGATAGACTTGAAATCAAGCACTGTTTAAGAGTATCAACAAGCTAAGCACACCTTAGCTTAGCCTGGTCCAAAAGCAAGAATTGAACTTACCAAAAGAGAAAAGCAAGAATTTAATTCCATAGGTTTTACTAGTGTAAAAGCACTAATAGATGTATAAAACTGCGTCAGTTGGTCCCACTTAAAGACCACGCAGATCATTGATCAAGTAAACATTACATCTCCAGACTGTGAATTAAGTGGATTCAACAAGAGTCTTCATCTTCCCACTAGGGCCTGTTTGCTTAATTCCAAAAAGTTGGAAAACTGAGTAAGCACTTTTGCTACTTTCCTTTTGGGCAGTGTGGGGCCCAAGAAAGAGGATGACACCATCACCTCAATAACATAAGTAAAAAAGTGCTTTTGTCCGACGCAGAATGATGTGGAAGGAGCTTGGTGACTACTGCAGCTCTACATGGAAACCCATATTCCCCAAAATCACTGCTGGCTTGAGTTTAAGCACTTTCAATTCTCATCCTCATATTCGTTTGTGCTTGTAGATTCATCTACGTATCCATGAATAACTAACACTACTAAAAATTTATTCAAATGATTATATGCCTAACAAGAAAAAGTTGAAATGCGATAATATTTGTCACATTCTAATTCTATATATCTTTTAGTAGTTTATTTCACCAATGTCAAGAAATGTGGATTGAAAACTATCTCACCAATTAACATGTATAAATAACGATCCATATGTACAATGCTGCACATAAACTAACACAAAATGCAAAGTAGCACACAAGTAGTAATAAAAAACGAAATAATATGCAAGGAGGTTTAGATTATGGATCTTAATTTTGAATGTTTCCTTATAGAAACACATTGGATGATAAAGTAAACACATACAAAAAGTTCTACAACCTAATTTAACCGCGGTCATGTACCATATGATGAGGGGTACAATAGAAAACATGTTGTCGGGTTACTTTACTTGACTATAATATATAGTCTGGTTATACCTTGTAACTGCATTCTAGTATCATAAAATAATTCAAGTTGTATACAATTGTATGTTTATCTGTCTTCTCGCATAATGAGAGAAATACACAGCCGATGACCCTAACAATCATAAATTATGTACTTAAGAATTGCTCATATATTTCTGATTATTACGTGATGAGAGAGATAAACACATAATCTCTACAGAGTTACTACAGTGTGTGAACTGAGTTCAAGTTATGTGGACGTGGGCCAGTCCCGTTTGGAATTTTGTGTACGCGTCAGACAAGCAATCTTTTGAAACTTTCGGTGTATGTGTGCATTTTTGGACTGTTTGTTCCCCCAAATACCTATATATAAGCACACCCCGTTTCCCACTCCTTTTACTCTACCTTTCTTCCTCCTCTTCTATTTTGTTTTCTTGACACTGGCATCTTGTTCTAACAACATCTCTTTGTTGGTCACATTTTCCCAACTGCCACAGCCCCCACATTAATTTTTTTTTTTTTCAAATTCTAGCAAATTTTGAATGGTTTTAACTTCTGGGTATTGTGATAGGTTCCAGTTTTGGAAGTTCTAACTAGTTATTGTAGTTGAAGTCCTTGTGCATTTTCTGTTTGAATACAAAGATTTGACACTCTTATAGTGAAATTTGAGCAATATCAGCTTCAGGGTATTGCTTCAAAGCCTTCAATTTTGTTCCTTCTCATCTTGTTTTGGGAATTTAAAGAAAATTTGTGAGGGGGGTTGGTGGGGGGTGACAAATCGATCATAAGAAGAACATTTTCAAAGACAATGATTCTGCTCTTCAACGGGTTCAACCTGTGGAAGTTTTACTCAAGTCTTGATAAGAAATTAATTTTTGATAAAAGCTTTTATTTCTGGATTTTCCAGATCTTTAATACGTACAGTTTGGGCTCATAGCTACAACTTCCATATCATTCCTCATTACCTTCCTAGCTCTCTGCTGTTATAATTTTCATATATTTTTTTTCTTTCAAATTGGGATACTTTTAAGAATTTGGATTAGTTAGGAGGAGAGTGGAGTTATGGGTGGAGCATCACTACCACCAGGTTTTAGGTTCCACCCAACTGATGAGGAACTAGTGGGATATTATCTTAAAAGGAAAGTGGAAGGGCTTGAATTTGAGCTGGAGGTTATCCCTGTGATCGATTTGTACAAATTTGATCCCTGGGAGTTACCAGGTAACCATTTAAACAACTTCATTACATTTTTGTCTAGTGTTTTGCTTTCTCAGAGATTGAGTATGCATGTTAGTGTGTGTCTGCTTACTAGTCTGAACAGAGGATGCCATAAAGATAGTTTTTTTAATTCTTTTTTGTTTATTTGAACTTCTTTTCTTCTTCTTTATGAACTAAACCTGTGCCAGCATCTCCCTTTTCTGATTGGGCATGTGGGCTTCTTTATTTCCAAAAAGCCAAGCTAATTGGCTTTAGATATTCTTCTGTCACAATTCAAATTAAATAAAGTACAAGCACAGTGAAACTTGTTTCCTTTCCAAATTCCAATTGGTTTTCTTCAATAATATCCATGAATTCAATGTTGGTCTTAGTAATTCTGGCAATCTGATATATACCTGTGTTTTTATTGCAGAAAAATCATTCCTTCCAAGATGTGACATGGAATGGTTCTTCTTCTGTGCACGTGATCGAAAGTATCCAAATGGCTCAAGAACAAACAGGGCTACTAAAGCTGGCTACTGGAAGGCCACTGGAAAAGACCGGAAGGTTGTCTGTCAATCCACTGTCACTGGGTACCGCAAGACCCTTGTTTTCTATCGTGGACGTGCTCCTTTAGGAGATAGAACAGATTGGATCATGCATGAATACCGTCTCAGTGATGATCTTGCTCAGGGGCCATCAGGTCATCAGGTACATCTGCAATGTTATTATGTTTGTTAGACAGTTCCGTAGCTGAATACTACAATTTTCGTTTTAGAGAGCTTTAGATACCTATTAGTTCAAAAAACTGAAGTTATACTTGGCATTTTGATAATCTCCGCAGGGAGTTTTTGCTTTGTGCCGTGTTATTAAAAAGAATGAGAATCCACAGAAGACAAATGATTCTCATGGAGAGCCCAAGGCCAAGAGGGTTGGAAGTGCTTCGAACACTGGGGAGGATTTGAGCTCAACAAGAATCTCAAACGAGCCCTTGAACATTTCTGATGATTTAGCCTCTCAAGCGAGTTACCAGCATAACGAGAGTCATTATTCAAGCCATGTTACTTCTCCATATGAAGTTAATCCAATGGCAGAGTTTGAGCCAACTTCAAGAGAGACCAACCCTGCAGACTTCTGGGTCTCGCCTGATTTTATTCTTGATTCTTCAAAGGTATTAACGCGAGAAAAAGAAAACGAAGAAATTTTGAAAGACTAATGCTCATATTCTTATAAATTTCTCAAACATTTTTCCTTGGCTTTACTGCAGGACTACCCACAGTTACAAGCAGCTATGCCTAATTACTTTCCACAGTACAAGAGTGCAATGGCATCATGGCAGTCATATGAAAACACAGAATCACCTTATTCCTCATACTCAAATTTCACAGGGGGCGTAACAATGGCCGATAATGCGAATCAAGTAAGCGACATGTCACCTTTCTCTGGACACACAGACTACACGGGCTATTATGGGAATGAGGAAATGCAATTTGAAGGTTTTGACCAGCCTAGTTCACTGAGAAATCCAACACCCTTCTGAAAAGAAAAGAAAGGAAAGAGCATTGTCACTCTTTCTTTTCAATGCAGGTTCTGAAAACCAAACTCCAATTTGTATGCAAGTTAGCATAGATGGGAGTTTGGGGGAACTTGGAGAACTTTGGTCGCAGGAAGACAACATGGTCATTGTGATGTAGGGGTCTGCCCGGTGCCGGATTAATCAACTAGAGTACAATGTATTGTGTCATACAGAGGGGATATCCAAGACAACGCCTTTTAACGTTGTTTCTTGGCGGTTAAAAATAATCATCACTCGTCTTTTACATATAATGGGTGGTTTGTGTTCTCTGCAGAAGTACTGTGTGGACTTTATCTGTTGTTTGGAGTTGTTTCAGAAGCTACTTGTAATCTTCCCACTTTTTTATTTTTATTTTTATTTTTATTTACTATGGAGTGTATTAGTATCTCTGGGTGACGATCACTTTTTTCGATTGCACTCGGAGTTGGTTTTTACTACCTTGCTGTGGTTACAATATATAGTGTAATTTTCCATGCCATGAGCATGTGGAACCATCTTTATGTATTTGATTCCTTTTCTATGAAACTAGAAATTATTAACTTGTCTTACTTCTTGCTTTCTAAATGGTTGATCTCTTTTAACTATTTCCACTTTTCATAAGGCAAAGAACTATAGGTTTGTAAGTATTCAAGGTAAAGACTAAAGATAGTCAGAGGAACAAAGAGAAAAGTGGATTCATGTGAACTGAAAAATAGTACTTGTGTCTCAACTTTCAACCAACAAAGTTATCATCTTCAATCATAATGCTCTTCAAATTATTGGAGTTTTCCAAACTTAATATTCTCTTGAGATTTAAAGCTAGTGAGAAAGTGCATTTTAAAAGGGTTGATAAGCCATCCCATTAGGAAGTTACATCCAGACACACCCTTTTAAACTTTTTGGTTGGTTTGTAATCAATGTAATTGGTGGGGGTCACCTGGGTTTTGGTGGATAGCTAAAAGAGCTTCACTCCTAGAATTTCATCACCAAATTAAGATTCACTTCCTATTGCACTTGATCTCTTGTTTTTGGCTGCTTCCAATCAGAATTACTTTATAACTTTCAGATCTTACAGCATGTCTTATAGTAAATGGAAAACTCAAAGGGTAAGGGACTCAGGGGCCCATGATACATTGCCACCACCTTATCTCTTCTAAAGCTTTTTTCTTTTAATGGTTAGCAATCAAACAATGGTTGTCTACAAAGAACAGGGCCTTTGTTCTTCAAAAGGAAAATGGAGTTAAGGGATCTCTTAAAAAATTTAAGTTGATCACTGTTCTAAAAAGTTTGAGTTTATGAATTTACAGATTGCAGGGGTTCAAACTTGAAATCTCATGCTCTAACAGGATCACATCTTTTTTGGTTGTGACTTCTGAAAGCAAACCTTTGTAAGAGTTCTGTGTTTGGATGTGAATTTAAGCTGGAATCTGCAGTTTAATGTGGAAATAAATAATAGTGGGAAGGGAAGTGCTTTTATATACCACACTTGGACAGAAGTGGTATGAGGGTGCTGCTGATGAAAGCTAAGACAGGCTAAGAGCTGTGCTCAAATTGGAGCTTCCAGTTTTGTTACCTAATTTAGTAGTTGGTGTGGTTTGATTTTGGGGCAGCAGCCACCCATCAGAATTTCAGCCATTCTTCTGCCTCTGAGGTGCTTTAGGAAACCCCAAACTGAAGATTTTCTTATTGAAAAGTGCAGCTCTTTATGGTGTGAACATTCCACCAAAGTAAAGAAATTATAACTTTAGTTTTGTGACAACAGATTTAATAAGGGCAGGATGCCTTGGAAAGGCCACAAAAGGTGTCATTCCAGACCCAATGAGTATCAAATAAATGTACATTTCTCTCAGCTCAAGTCTTCCAATTGTTCCCTGCCTCCCCCTTCATCACTTTCTTAAGCATCTTGATAAAAAAGAGACTATACTATTGTGACTTTAGGAATGCCATCTTAAAAGGCCTATAATTTACTCTTTTTCTATCCAAGACCCACCATTATTTTCTAAAACAGAATCGACCGCCCCCTAATCTTTCACTCTCAGCACCTACTGCTTGGAGCCTAAAGTATCGAATAAGCACGCCCTGCTACTTTTCCCTTGTAGTGGAAACAAATAAACGAGTATTCTCCACTTGTTTTGGTTGAAAACGAAATGAAATGAGGCAGCAGCTGCATCAGCAAAGTCAAATGACCAATGCAAATGAGGCAGGTTCCTTTCTTTGCAAGTCTCCTTCTGCAAAATTTGAGACGTTTGAAGAGTGCCTAAAACAATGACTTCTAATGCCACGAAACATGTATAGGCGAAAATCTTACATGTAACCTAGTCGAGGACTAGTACGTGACCAATTATTGTGAGAAGGGGGTTGTTTATTGAACTTGAGCAATGAGCACACCATTTTATTATGTTTAGTACAAACTTGCAATTTGAGGGCTACAATAAACTTCTACTTCTTCAAGGGTTGCTCTAGACTCATCCCCAAAAAGAGACTCCTTCCCATCTTCCCTCTTTGCATATGACAATCCTAATCTAGATTTGGCTTGCCTTAAATCACCAATACCCGAATTAGTATCCGGACCTGCAAACCCACCCATAACCGGAGCTAGAGGTGGCCCGATAAGCAGACCATCGGCCCCAAATTGTGGCCCGCCCCGAGCATAATCGAAAAGGGCTGCCCCACTGCCTCCTACTTTGGGTAGAACAATTGGGTCAGCTATTTCATTATCTGTCCAGTAGAAGAGGAATGCATCAAAAGTGTCATAGTAATCATCTGTGCTTCTGTAGCCTTCAGGGTTGAATGCCCCAAACTTGAAGGACTTGTTTGTGTAGCCAATTATGGCGCATGGCCCCTTGAAGTCACAGCAGTTGTGGAAATTAGCTGCACTAAATCCATCAATGGTGGCCTTATAGCAACACTTCAATTCCCTACCTGCTCAAAATCATTTCAAGTCTTGAAGCGTAAGGACCCTATGATTGGATCTGTTTTCATACTTTTGATTAATGATTAGTGATGCATGTGAAATGCAATTGAGAGAGAGAGAGAGAGAGAGAGTAAATATACCACTTAAGAAAGTTTTGCCAAGCAGAGAAGGAGAGAATGGAAGATCAGTTTCATGGTACTTGTTGGTCTGTGGCAATTCATCTTGTTTTCTCTTGCCTATGTTCCACCCAAACAAGCTACATGGGCTGCTTCTTCTCTTCCACCCATAACATACAGTGTGGTTTGAGAAGCAAGAAGCCATGCTCGGATGAAATGGCTAATTACTAACTAATCCACACCCAACAAACACTCATTCACTTGACATCCTCACAAATATTGTCAAGAGCTCAAGTATCTTATCCTTATATTTTCTCTACCCCACAATTGATATTTGTCAACTATTGGTTTTATTTTTTTAGAGTCAACTCTTTTTTTTTTTTTTTTTTGACAAATCATCATACTTATATGTGGAAACCCAGTTTGGCTATATCATTATTGTGCATCATATTCAAGCTCATCCAGAATTATAATTTATGTAATTCGAATTGTAAATAAAAATAGTTATTAAAATTCTTGATGGGCCTATAATATTATTGAAGCCCATGAAGCAAAGAAGCAAAAGCCATATTTACAGTTAGTTTGTACGATGGTATCACAAATGGGTCCATAATTGTAAATAAAAATAGTTATGGTATAACAAATGGGTCCATAGCTCAGTGGTAGAGCATTTGACTGCAGATCAAGAGGTCACCGGTTCGAACCCGGTTGGGCCCTTAAAAACCTGTTTTTTTTTTTATGCTTAATTCTTCCAAGTCATTTAGCTGCACCAGATTTTAAACTGAATAATTGAAGTGCAAATTATTTTTTACAATAACCACAACAGAACCTGGAAAATGAATAATCTGATCAAAACAATAAGATTTGATGCCTTTGGCTTCTGTTATTTGAACTAAATTATTATTATCTGGTATGAAGTTATGAATGAACATTTGTCCGTAAAGAAGACAGGTAAAAATATGTCAAATAGTTTCATTTGACAATAAGCCAGACACTGCCAATAAACAAGACATAGCAAAATACTTCTACAACTTTTACTATCAGTCTGCACCATGAGAAGGCAGTTGATTTTGAGCAGGATTCACTGGTGGCTTCTCACAAGTCACAACAATATCCTCATCTCCATGTTGATACTCTTTGAAGCATGCAATCCTTCCCAGTTCTTCAACTTCAGCAATAACATTGTCAAGCTTTGCCACAGTCTCCACCAGCAAGGAAGCAAAAGCTGCAAAAGGAAGTGCTTCTGAGAACTCAAGGCCAGTGATATCAATTTTGCTCACCTGGGGCCTCAAGAATTTCCTCTCCGGCTCCTTTGACTGCTCGGTTGCCCTCTTGTTTTTCCAGTCGCGCAATGCTGAGCTGTCGGTTTTCACTCTCGATAGTGAGACTCCTTGCTTTTGGGTGGCGTGAGCAGCTGCTAGAGCAAGCATGTTGGTGGCCTGGTTGCTGTTGTTGCCTAGGAACAGTCTTGGTTGTGATTTTATGGCAGTGTTAAGGTCTTGCAAAGCTTCATGGAGATGATCGGAGAGTATCTCGGGGGAGCAATGGCGACGATTTCTAATACTGCTGGCAAGTTCCCTTAGCCCTTTCGATACTTCTCCCGCAAGTCGAATGCAGGGGTCCTTGAATAGACCTCTAACAGATCTTGGTGTCTGCAAGAGAAATTCCCCAAAAAAAACCTCATCAATAATTAAGAAAAACACAGCAAAAATGAGATTCCCTTTTTGGCTGAAGCATGTGAAACTATTTTCCAAATCTGTGATCTGTCATAACAAACAAGAAGCATGTGACAGATTTTCTTATTCAGTATGAACTAATTATGAGGTTCTCTGACTCATAATCATAATTCATAACCATCATCATCCTTTAGAATTTTGTTTTTTTATTGGTCTCTTGGAATGAATATATTACGTATCATATGTATTATTAGAAATTTTTTTTGGGGCATGCATACCATATTGTCTGTTTTAGCTGAATAGATCCATTCAAGTTTTACCTGAATTTCGGTTCGCAAGCATCCATGTAGAGCAACAACTGTGTAGCCAAAATGGCGAAGAACGTTTCCCAACTTCACGTACCGCTGCCATGGAAATCTGTAGCAGTGTCTTGAGTGCCTTGGTTCCCAACTTGCATGTAGCGCCTGCTCATATTGCAACAACAAAAACATTCAAGAGGTAGAGAAAGACTCGGTGTCTATCCAAGACATCGAATTTAATAAATAAATTAAACCAAAAAGATTTCAAAGGACCTACCATTGTTTCGTCCATAGATTTTGAGTCCAAAACAGCCTTATAACCGTCATATATGGGATCCTCCGTCGATTGGTCTCCGGATACTTCTTTTTCTGCATCGCTGAAGTATTCGTTGACACAAGCTGCAAAATCAGAAGCTACTCATTACTTGTATCATTGGCATAATCATATTAATTTGAGAAGTTATTTAGGTTAGGATTAGAAAGTAAAGACATACTAATAAGCAGCTTTGCATACCTTCAATAGCTCTAGCTAGGCCTTCAAGCTTGAACACTGTAGACTTATGGAGCTCTTCTCCAGACCAATTTGGAAATACCAGTAGACTCATTAGCAGGCAGACACCACAGCCTATGGCAATGGTGAAGAAGCGCTCATGTGCAATCTTCAGGACATTGTCGACGCGGTAGCTTGACACGGTTATCAGGTTGAAGGTCAAGAGAAATATCACAATTCCATAGTCATAGTTCTTCCTAATATAAGGAAAGAACCTCATGTATGTAGCTGCAGATCCTGCCAAATCGAAGAAGAAAAAAAAAACAAAAGGAAAAGATGGTATTAAACTAGTGATTTTTTCTCTCTAATGTCAGAGGGAATACATAATAGCATGAGGAACTGAAAATTTAACGAATGAGTAAAATTTAGATTGAAAAATTATGCTAAAAGAACTACGATAGATTAACATAAACGCCAAGGTCCACTTTTTTAGCTCTCTAGAAAATGTCTAAACGTTGGTTAGCTAATAAAGATGAGCTTACCTATCAGAAAAACTGCAGCTCCGATGAAAACTGCTCGAGAAGTCCGACCAGATTTAGTTGCAACATACTCAATGAAAAATGCCAATGATCCAGCTATCAGTGTTCCCAATCCTCTGTTGAGTCCTTTGCATAAAGTTGCCCCTATTTTCAAAGAGCAACAAAAACATCAGACATATGTACTTTTGTTCATCACATATGTATCTTAATTAAACCAAGCATAGACTAATTTGTACCTGACAGCTCTAAGTCTAATAAATAAGATTCAAAAAAAGTTGAGCAAACTAATAACCTGCAGTGAACTCTAGCACAACAACCACAGTCATCACAGCCCAAATGGCATTCTGGCCAATCCCAACAAACAGCGGCTGTATCAGGTACAACAAGGAAACCAGTGTCAAAGACAAGCCAACTTTCAAAGCATGGATCACCCTTCTCGGGTCCTCTCGTCCCACCTTCCACACTGTCTGCCAAACCAAACCCGGAAATCGCCTCATCTTATCAAAAAGAATTTTCAAACTCTTTTCTGCATTCCCTTTACTTTTGCCAGAATTAGTGTCATCCATTTCCATGCCTGCATGAACTTTGGGAAACATATAGGAAATCCCCCAAAAAAATTAGAGGACACACAAACTGAAAATGGTGGAGGGAATTGTTGTGGAGAAATTGGCAATTCTAATGCAATAGAGTGATCAGATGATTCTGATAACTATATTTTGATACACACATACATACATACATATGTATATGTGCATATGTGTGTGTATGTGTATATATATAAAAATTCAGTTTAAGGAACAAGACCATGCAGTCATAATTTGGGAAGTATTAAAATAATGGCAAGTATATGCTTTGGCTGGCCGGTTGGCTGGCTGGCTGGGAGTTTTTGTTGTACCATGCAGAGAACCCCAACTTTCTCTGATACATCTTAGTGTTGCTTTATATGGGGTGTGAAGGTGAGATTGGTGACTTTTGCTACAATTCACATGCCTAGCACAAAAGTGTGCTCATATTAATTGTGGGTTGCTTTCACATGTGGTAAGAGTCAATACACAATAGAAAACCGATTTCCCCACTGACTGTCAACCCTGATTAGAGGTTCCTATAATTCACTTTTTTTTTTTCTTTTATACAGGCGAAATTGAGGCGAAATTGAGGGAGGGAGAAATCGAAGTGCAGGGATAAATGCTCTTAACCACTTGAGCTACAAGCCCTTTCTCATATTCACTCTTTTTTGTTGCATAAGAAAAGAAAATTCATTTTCACTTTTTGGGCATGGGGGTTGACTGACTGACACATTTACCACTCAACAAAGTTTAAAATTTGTATTGAGCATATACCTTCTTAGACTTAAACCCATTGTCCATCATGTCCATATCTCAACTGTCAAATTATAATCTCATACGCATATAAATTAAGATTAATAAGATTAACCTTGAACTTTTTCTCTGCATAAAGATGTCATCCAAATGAAACCCCAAAATTGTTTAGCAGAATCTAAACTTGTTTATTAATTATCAGCATCTGCTTTATTAGCAAAGAAAACAAATATCAAAACTAAAGTTAATTACTTTGTCTTCATCAAAACAAGGGGTGTTAGTACAAGATCTGATGTTCTGTACCGATTGTTTGTGCAAAAATCCTCTCGGGAGAATATTCGCTTGTGGATTCTTCAAATGTTGAAGTTTTGAGTTTGGTCAACGGTGAAGCGTTGACCAGTGACACAAAGTTGGTGTGGAAAACAAATAATGCACGCAGCATTAAAAAGTGCAGCTAGCAGCAGTCTTCAGGCTCACGGGTAACAAGTTATCACACAGCCAAGACTAGCCAGAAAAGGAAGGAAAGGTAAGCTTATTGTTAAACCTAACATTATGATTTTCTTGAACCACTTTGTTGCATGTAGGCATAGAGAGGCATAGAGAGGCATAGCTGTTGTTCTCAAACAGCTGTGTGCGTTTGATTTTTTTGGTTGTGGAAACATCTCTCGTGCACTCTCAACTTCTCAATGTGAAGCTTAGGTTTCACCACTTGGCATCTTCTAGCTCCTTCTCCTCCATCTGACCTGCTTCATGCCACCGGCCTATGAGGGCTCGTGGCTGATTTTTATTTTCTCCCTCTGTAATTTATATTTGCTTAGTTTGAACTAATAATGAGGTGAGAATTACTGAGCAAGCAGTACAATTAGCACCACCATATTGTAGCAAAAATTGATATGATTAAGCAAAATCTTGCAAAGTAAAGGCTCAAATGTTGCTTTCTTTTAAAAGAAGCAGAACGTCTAAGAAATCTGTTGAAAAAGATTCCAACTTTTCCTAAGCTAGTGCCTCCTATTATTCGTTGTGATAGTGAAGCAATACTATTCAAGGGAATTGATCTGACTGAACATCTCTTTTGATCACTTATTAATTGCTCCATTGCTTTCTAGAAAACAAAGTCATCGGAAACTAATTTCTGCAGAGCATTGTTCCTAGTTAGTCTTGAACGTTGTTGTTTATCTATTTGGTGTGCTTGAGGCAAATAAAGTCTGAAAGAAAGCATTTCTATAACGTTTGCGTTAAGGGTTTCTTGAAACGTTACTTTCTTCATAGACACATATATCCAACACTTCTTGTATATTGATGATACGTTTGTATTTTCATATAATATTATCAATCATGTCACCAGAAAATGAATAAAAACCCTCGCCTCATAGAAAAGCTTTAAATTAGAGGTGGCAAATTTGGACACAAAACAATAACACAAAAATGACACAAAATAATCGCACTCATGCCATAACCCGAAAATGCCACTAATTAACATGTTTAACAATCACATCGTATTGTGTTAACTAGTCGTGACATCAATGTACGTACCCCATTCTCACCAGGATTTGCGAGTATCACCACAACTTCAATCACTGCACCTAGACTTGGACATGCCGGTCTGGAAACTAAGCTGCAGATCGTTTGGCAGCTGCCGCACTATGGAGGTCGAGCCTGGAAGTCTGGATATCCAGACCCCCCACCTCACTTGTGCACGTTCTCTACAACGACGTGTTAAAGTATCAACCCCAGCTCAACTTATTTTGAGGAGCAATCTCTACAAAGTTCTAGAAGTATAAAAGGAAATAAAGCCTAGAAAAGGAAGTCAACATTTGAGCTAGATAACTATAGAAAAATCTGGAAAACTGGAGAAAGCTTCACCGACTTTGTAACTAGTGGATGTATTAGAATAATATAGTTTATTCTAGAAAGATGCATAAACTATGGAAAGCAAAGCAAGTTGGCAACCAAGTTGAAGCATGGAGAATTGTCTAGAAGGTAAAACAAGGCGGTGGAATGGAGAGCAAAGTCGGCAACACATAACTATAAATAGGCATGAAGCCATGCATTGTATAGAATCAAGAAGAAGTGTGTCAACAAGAAGAGTGTGAATAAGTAGAGTGAGCTAGAGAGTTAGTAGCTCTTGTGAGAAGTGTGAGTGAAGTGAGAAAGAGTCCTTGTAAGAATTTGTCTTTCTTTTGAGAGTTGTCTTGTTGTAATATTTTGTGAGTCTAATACAAGTAAATTGTTTACTTGTTTTGTCTCCAACAAGTCTCTACATTAGAGTTGTGTACTCTAAATTTGCTCAACAATTGGTATCAGAGCGGGACGGTCAGTGACTGATTCTGCGGGAGCTTCTTTGAGTCGTGAAGAGTTTGTCTCTACAAGTTTGCATATTTAGTTCAAGCTTGTTCGGTACTGCCGGAATTCTGCCGAAACGATGGGTGATCTTCACGTAGTTGGAGGAATCACGAAGCTCAACAACAAAAATTACAACACGTGGGCGACATGCATGGAGTCTTATCTGCAAGGTCAAGATCTTTGGGATGTCGTCGGGGGCAACGATGTTGCACAACCACGAGAAGACAATAGCGACGCTTTGCGTAAGTGGAAGATCAAAGCAGGTAAAGCCATGTTTGCCCTGAAGACAACAATTGAAGAAGAAATGTTGGAGCACATAAGGAAAGCCAAAACACCAAAGGAAGCATGGGACACCTTTGCAACACTCTTTTCAAAAAGGAATGACACAAGACTACAACTTCTTGAGAACGAGCTGCTATCTGTTGCACAACGTGACATGACGATTGCTCAGTACTTCCACAAGGTAAAGTCCA
>NW_018922452.1:98020-116191 GCF_002207925.1 Prunus avium
CATTTTATCAGAGAGAAGGTTCTGCAAGAAGAGATAGAGATGAGACATATCAATACAGATGATCAAGTTGCGGACTTGTTCACAAAAGGTTTGAGTACCGGCAAGTTGGAAAGATTTCGTCGTCAACTCAATGTGGTGCAAAGGATGTGAGCTGGTGTTGAGGGGGAGTGTTAAAGTATCAACCCCAGCTCAACCTATTTTGAGGAGCAATCTCTACAAAGTTCTAGAAGTATAAAAGGAAATAAAGCCTAGAAAAGGAAGTCAACATTTGAGCTAGATAACTATAGAAAAATCTGGAAAACTGGAGAAAGCTTCACCGACTTTGTAACTAGTTGATGTATTAGAATAATATAGTTTATTCTAGAAAGATGCATAAACTATGGAAAGCAAAGCAAGTTGGCAGCCAAGTTGAAGCATGAAGAATTGTCTAGAAGGTAAAACAAGGCGGTGGAATGGAGAGCAAAGTCGGCAACACATAACTATAAATAGGCATGAAGCCATGCATTGTATACAATAAAGAAGTCAAGAAGTGTGTCAACAAGAAGAGTGTGAATAAGTAGAGTGAGCTAGAGAGTTAGTAGCTCTTGTGAGAAGTGTAAGTGAAGAGAGAAAGAGTCCTTGTAAGAATTTGTCTTTCCTTTGAGATTTGTCTTGTTGTAATATTTTGTGAGTCTAATACAAGTAAATTGTTTACTTGTTTTGTCTCCAACAAGTCTCTACATTAGAGTTGTGTACTCTAAATTTGCTCAACACGACGGACATCTCCCTTGCCCTCCAACAAGTGCCTAATGTTGTGTGCCTTGGTTGTCTGGACGCGGTTCTTGTGTTATGTTAGATGTTTTATTGTTGGTTTCCTTTGTAATGTTGTGTTTTAGTAAAAATTAGTTAAAACTTCAATGTTGTTAACTTATGTACATGCTAATAAACGGGTTAATCGTGTGAACCTAGATGTAACAGAACTGGACTTATGTGTGTATAAAAATTTCATGTGCGCGGGTGCAAAATAGTTGACAAGATAATTGAATCGTGTTTGTGTTAATTCTGGTTGTGTAACTGTTGTTAAAGTATTGTCGACACAACACGCGAACACGAATTGTTATCCCTACTTTAAATTAATAACGCTTGACAACCCTCTTAGAAAAATTGTATCAAACCAAACCATATTTGGCTGCGTGCAATATTCATTCACCTTATGATTTGGCTGCGTGCAATATTCATTCACCTTGAGATATGATAATTATGATATGGGCAATGCATTTAGGGCAATTGATTTTTCATAAACCACCACCTAGATTTGCATTAATTCTCAATGCAAGCACTCGGATACTCTCATTACCAAATAATGACATGCAGAAAGATTTCAATAGATCCCCATATCCACTACGATTCTCATATTGCATGCCAAGGAACAATGGAAATGCACAAAGATCTCAAACCCTATATACAGAAGATCAATAAGTAGCATGAAATTGGAGCCACATCTTTGTCTTCTGTGCTAGCTTTTGGACAACAATTTCTCAACCCCTTCCAGTGAATAATTATAAACTTTTCATCCAGAAAACCACCATCAATATATTAGAGATCGATTTCATTATGGAAGGTAATTACAAATCTTCTAGCTTCTTTTATAGTAATTCCATATGTCGCTTGTTTAGTTCTTTACTTTTGATCAAGATGCTAGGGTTTTTACTAACATTTGTTTCTCTACGTGTGGTTGCTTTACCTATTTTACTACTTTACTAACATTTGTTTCAAGGTTCGAATACCTATATATCTTTTATTTTCATTTCTTACATAATCTGCTTGGAATGATTTGAATCAAAGACCTAGTACCATTAACTCATTGCTTAGTTCCTTGTGCATGCATAAAGAGTAATTTTTTCCTTACGAGCTGAGGCGGGCAAATCACAATTTGACACATGACGCTAATTTTTCCATGACGAGTCATTCTCATGTATAAATAGATGGGTGTCGAGCTGTGATTTGCCTACCATACATCTTCACCAATTTGTTTTCTTTTTCTCTCTTTTCAGAGAAGTCCAAGTTGTTAATGCAATGTATGCGTTGTTTATATAATTTGAGTTTTTACGTCTAGAAAGTTGTTACGTGAATTCATTATAGATGCTTGTTGTTTTCGTCATTTCAGATAAGAGAGATGCAGGAGGTATTGATGCAAGGCAAAAGGTGCTTGTTGGTTTAGTGCCGCTGCTCTTTGTCATCTTCATGGTTGCGTATTATGTGTATACCCTTAGAAAACGAAGCCAGCAGGATGGTTAGACATTAGAGAGTATTTAGTTCCCAATTCCTCTCAACATGGCATTGTAGCAAGTCATAATTTTTTGTTGCTAATTAGGGCACTTCCATGATTTTTTTTTTGTTTGCCTACCGTACATTATGGAGAAGATGTATGGTAGGGAAACACATTGTGGGACAATGGTGGAAAAAAATCCAGCATTAAACAAACAATCAAAAAATGGAGAAAGAAAAAAACAATTTACACACCAGGCAACGAAGAGACCATTATACACTTGTAATCAGCACATCTCCATGGAGGAAATAGGAACAGAAAAACTCAGATAGCTCATATCTAATTTCACTGTTTCAAATTTCCAGTCCATATACTACTGCCCTATAACATGCTCCAAAAAAAATTTCGGCCACATTTTACAGCAATCATAACAATCAATTATTTCCTTGTTGAGCTGCAAATGTATGTTACTATATAAAAAGCATTAGCCGATTTCACTAATGAAACCGGGATGGTAACAACCGAGAAACAGATGTTCTTGTCACTCCAAATTGTAAAAACACAAGCTGGAAAAAGAGCTTTCTTTTTATTTAAGTACATATCTATTTTGCTGATGTGCTCGGCATGTAGCCTGAATGACCAAGGAAATAAGAAATGTATATTATTTGGTATACCTGAAATAGTCATACTCGGGAAGAAGACAGAATCCTTCTCTGGTAGAACTAAGAACTTGCACCAAAAACACGAATCCTATGTTCAATGGGAGCCCGGCAACATGGGCAGGTGGCTTTACCTTTTTTCCCATAATCTTCATTGCAACTGGCACAAAGAACTTGATGCGCACATGGCAGGAAAACAACGGAGACTTCGTCTTTCATACAAATCATGCATTCCCTATCACAGCTGACTTCTTTCTCTGATGAATTCTCCAGGTTATCTAATTCACGAAGCAGCTTAGCAATAGTTTCTCCTTGGGGTTTTGCGCCCTCAGAAATTGCTTTTGGCAAAGCATTTGATGGATGAAGCAATTCGGTAGACTGGGCAGATATTTTTAGGCGTGAGAGTTCCTGCTCAAGTCTTTGGAGGTCATCCTTGTGACGCTGGAAATCTATTTCTATCTTTAGGCGCAAAGCCTCAAGCTTTCGTTTATTACTAGCCTCAGCTGCTTCCTTAGCACGTCGTTCCTCTTCCACTTGTGCTAAGGCTTCCTCCTTAGCCTTCAGCTCCTGCCCCCATTTCACCTGTAACAAGAAAATAGCACAGCAGAATTAGTGCACTGGTATGGGCTATGTAGAATCCAAAGATCAATAAATATTAATATGAAACTCCAAAGCACATTACAGAAGCACATCAATGGAGAGATTTTTTACCACCAACCAAATGCTCAACCCCACAGGCCCCAGCCAGGGAGCGCTGCTGCCATTGAAAGTTGACCCAAAAAAACAGGTGGGCTTTGGTTTAGAGATATTTTGAGAGTGGTGATGGATTATGTGAGCGCTTCGGTGATTGGTACTTTTAATCTTATCATATAAATTTTGTAGAACAAAAAAGTGAAAGGGAGGAAGAATAAAGGGAATCCTAAAGGGGAGAAAGAGAGAGAGAGAGAGAGAGAGAGAGAGAATCAATATGACAACAGCAACAGTCTGAAACCCTATGACAATTATGACTCTTTTACATGGCAATCCCAAAATGATCAAGTAAAAAAACACCTTACAAATAAACCCTGATAATTAATACCTAAACTATAATAAGCAAAAGCTGAATATATAAAATAAATATCTTAAATTCTAAACTTCATAAAAAATAATGATTAAATCAACCTAATTTCTAGGTTTGGGCTTATGGCCAAAATAAAAATTGTTTTAACTTGCATCCTTCACTGGGGGCTTTGGTAACACATTCCATATAGAAGTGGGTGGTTCTAATTTGAACCCCCCAAATTCCTCAATTGATTCACTCACTTATTTGTAAATTTATAAACCCATTGAAGAAAGAGAAAAATAAATCAAAGATAAAATTTGGGGGAAAAAGACCTTTCATCCCCTTCACACCCCCATCCAAGAGGTGCCAGAATCTAGCATCCAAGGTTTTTACTAAGTTTAAAAAATTAAAAGACAAACTTTGGAATAGAAAAAAAGGATTTCTAATCTGTCCCTTACACAAACCCTCCTGCCACTTTTACCAACCAGTTTACTCCATTCATAATGTAAGGAGAACTTTACCTAACAACAAAACAAAAACTTCAAGAAAAATGGATGTGAGTCCCAATTTGGTGGCTACACTCCCTATAAATAAGGGGTTAAACAACATAGCCAATGTACCAACTTCATCAATGTCAATATTGACTTGGTGGTTGTTGCAGTTCCCCATATTTATACGGCTACACAAAATAGCCACAGCAAAACCGAACAGAACTTTAGAACAATTAGAAAAAACCATATACATATTCATACATAATTGCCAAAAAATAAGTACCAATGTAAATATGAGTACACAAACAGAACAAAAAATAAAATAAAATTTATTGGTAAGCAGCCCATTGTCACCATCTCAGCCTTTAAGAACAAAAAATAAAATAAAATATATTGGTAAGCAGCCCATTGTCACCATCTCAGCCTTTAACACTAAAATTCAACTTCAAAACCCATCAAAATCCCCACCAAAACAACCATTAAAAACAACAAATCCACCCATCACCTTGAAAACTGCGGGCCCTTTAACCCAAAATATAAAACGTACCCCTAAAACTCCCAAACTAGGGAGAGAAACAGAAGCTGAGTTGTTTAATAAAGCAATGCTGATGCCAACAAAAATCTAAAGATTATACTCACACAACTGAAAATGTCACAAAGTTTCAGTCAACAACTTAAGCTGACCAAGGATGGGAAGCTAATTTTGCCTGAGAAATGACCAGCATAAAACTATATTTTCAATTACCAAAAAAAAATTGAGGGGTTCAAGTTAGCAAATTTGGGGTTCAAACAGAACCACCTTTTGGTTTATCATTTATGATACACAAAAATAGGCAGCTAAATAGGATGACTAGTTTCTTTGTGCATATTTGCAACATTTCAGATACAATTGTTAAAAGTATGATATAAATACCCATTACAATATATATATATATAGCTTACTACATTTCTCAAACATGGTCAACTCAGTAAGACATCCGCAATGGTTGTTCTATGCAATAATGTCAGCATTCTTTCATCCTTGAACTATTGAACAACCATTGCGGATGCTCTTATAAAAAGAAGTGAAAGTAAAAAATTAAAAATAAAAATCCAATCAACTACAAAACCTATAGCCAACAATAGCAGTTCCAGTGATACAAAAAACTGGTAAAATAGAATTTAGAAAAAATTAAAACCCCAGAACCAACCTGAAGATATTAACAGTTTAAAGCGAAAGGAGCATCTAGCTAGGACATAGTACTGGATTTGCTATGAAAACATTTTAAGTCAAGAAAACTTTACCCAGAACCCAAGTGATATAGGACCAATTACATGATAAATGAAGTATTCCAAACTTCATGGAATTACAACAATACACTTCGGTACTTCACAAGTGGCGTCTTAGGTGGAGAAAGATTATAAAACAGCAAGAAAAGGTTGGAAACTCTAAACTCCCCATCATATCATAAGCATATCCGAAGTACAACAGAATGAAATCAGATAGATAATAGACCAAAGAATACCAGCCTATGATCCTTGACTTCTTCATTACTCTAAACCAAACTCTAGAATCCCATGCTTTTAGATGGCAAGGAGCCTGAGCTTGCATATTGTAGTATCTAAACTATTCCTCCACTCAATGATCCCTCTTCCATTACACTGTGAGACCTTAAGTTTTGAATGGTTACTCAAGTGATTGCTTCACTTAAGTTTGTTGTTCAAAACTAAACATTTGGTTCAAATCAAGGGTTTGCTTGACTTTCTATGAATCAAAAAACATGGCCCTATGTAACCAGACATATTAACAACTTGTAAATTCAAATAACATGAACATGCATTATGTAAAGAGACACCTGCGGTGGGTATCCATGTGCAAAGATAAAATATATGAAGTCAACAAACCTCAGCTTCTTTCTGATCATGCTTCATCCGAGCCAAATGTTGTTGCAATTCTGAAATCTTTTCTTTCTCCTCTGCAATCTCTTCCTGCAGTTTAATTTTTTGTTTCTCCCATGCTAACATCCTCTTCAGGCACTTTTTCTCCCTCTTTGCCACCTCCAAACAGGTTATGACTGACTCTGATGCACTCAGTTTAGAAGCCTCCATCTCTGCTCTGATTTCTGCATTCTCAGTCTCAAGCCGTCTCACAGCTGCATTTGCCCTGTCCACTTGACCACTGGCCTTTCTTAATGCATTCTCCATCTCCGATAGTCTCTTCATAGTTGTGTCCTCAAGAGTTTGTTTCCCTTTCTTCAACCTTTGAGTCTCCTCCCTTTCGAGCCTCAGCATTTTAAGCTCTGCCAGGTCATGGCTGAGCTTTGTTGCAGCTTGCATAGCCTTTTGGTGGGCCCACTCCTTCCGGTCCTTAACTTGCTTCTCAAGCTCTTCAACCTGATGAAGAAGATTTACTATCACCTCATTCTTTTGATCTTCCCCCACAAACTCTAAATTCTCATCAAGATTCAAATCACGAAACTTACTCAACACTGAGTTAACCACCTCCTGGTTCTTCGAATTTCGTGTTTTCTCAGACTGCTGAACCGGAACTTCAGACCCTAGTGCAACCGGGGTATCCCCACTTGCCAAATTACTCAGGCAAGCCTGTGGTTGTGCATTTAACTGTTTTGAGTTTGCTCGAAAACCAGCTGCAAATATTGCAACATTCCTTTTCAACAATGACTTCATTGAAGGAGAAAGGTTAAACCTCTTGGGACACTCAATATCCCTTTGCAAAGTCAACTCAGCACCATAAGAGAAAAACCCATGAACAGGAAACTCTGAACCTCCCCCATTTCCAAACCCCCAACCACCATGAAACCTACAAAGAGCCGGAGCCATAACACCAACCGAATGGTTACCATTACTACCAGACTCAACATTACTAGATATCGAACCACTATTTTCATTAACTCCTCCGGGAAGCACAGGAATTTCCATAGTACTTGCTCGACCCACATGAAGATCACTCATAAGCAAACACCACATGGCATCACCTTTGCTCAAATGTGGTCTAACTTGCTGCAACATACACACCATACCAGCAAGCGAGTACTCCTCTAACTGCCTCAAATCAGCAAAAACGGGCTCAGCCTCATCCGACTTCCCATTACTGCTACCACAATTACTATTCAAATAAGCCAATGAGTTATGCAAAATGTTGGTCAGCACATCCATGCCACCATAGCAGTGCCCATTTCTCAATATCGCTTTAAGCGCAGCATCCTCATCATAACCCAATGCAACTAGCTTAGAAATAGCCTCATTGTACAAAAATTCTAAATTCTTCAAAAGAATTTCTTCTAATTGTTCCTCAGTGCAGTAACCCCACCCACCCTCATCGAAATTGGAGTTGGGGCTTGGGCTCGATTTAGGGTTCTGGGTGGAATCGTTGTTGGAACCCAGATGGTGATTGAATGGTTTGAGACCCGATTCGAGTATGGATTTAGAGATTGATGCTCTATCAATGTGGCAACAATAATCGAAATCGGGTTTTGCAGATCGGGGCCTACGATTTGTACGGATATGCTTCTCTCTCACAGTGCAACCCATTGTGTGTAGTATATATAATTATATATCTAGCTGTATCTATAGGCTTAGAAAAAAAAAATTATAAAAAAAAAATCGTTAAAATAAAAGCAGGAGAGTTACAAAGAAAGTGCATCGAAATATGATATTAACCAGAATGAAAATTTCAAGAAACTCACATGGAATTGGGGACGATCGGCGTCTGGCTGTTGTCTCAGTTGCCGAAACTGAGAGAGAAAGAGAAGCGAGAATAAGAGGAGGGCATGCAAAACAGGAGGAGCTTTATATTTCTTTTTTCTTTTTTTCTTTCTTTTTGGTTAGGTGTTGAGTTGAGCGTGTGGAACGGGAAATTTGGAAAACTGACCGCTGGTGTTATTTTCTTTTTGTTTTTTGGGGGCAAATTGGTAAATGCATTAACCAGCCACATGTACCGTGTGTATTGTATGGTAAATCACCAAAAACATACAAAAATTACTCCAACAGCAAACTACAAGCAAATGAAATAGAAGAACAACATCGAGAGCAGGTACCACAGTGGTGGCCTCCCCCCTCCCCCTGCTTGACACCCAAGTTCGAAACCCGAAGGGGTTTCTTTTCTCCCAATGTAACAAAAAAAAATAAAAAAAATAGAAGAACACCAAACTAGCGAAACACAACACTCAAATCAGATAAAGTGACAACGCTAGACATAGCAAGGAAACGTCAATATCCATCTCAAAAGAGAAGAGGCGTGCTACTGGTTAGGACAAGGCAGACCATCCTTGTTCAATATCCCAAAGTTGTCCTAGCTAAAAAGGCGAACTTGCACCCTTAAGTCACAGCCAAGGCCTATGCCAGAACAAAGGAATTAGTGCATATAAGTCTAACCAAGCTCGCAATGAAATCTCCCATCTCATCACGCAAAATCACACCAACACTGGCTCTAGCTCCCCATTTCTCCAAGATGCATCAACATTAACTTTTATAAGATTTGAGAGCGGGGTGGATCACACGGCAAGCGGGCTATAATGTTGGCTATGGGGTCTTTTAAGGTAATTCTAACATTGCAGCGCCATCCCAAATTTAGAGCAAGAGTATTGGATAGCTCTGATAAAAGCTTCAGGACAATGGGGCTGAAACTCAATGACTACTTTGCAGCGAGCCTTCCAAATGTGTGAGAGAGTATAAGCAACAACTTGTGAAAGCTTGTGGAACAATGGATCAGATGATACCCAGACCTGACAGTGTAGCCCCCATTTATTTCAGCCAAATCAATCTATCTCGTAGCCCATAATTAATAAGGTTGAGTTTCTCAATTGCCACTGTAGTTTGGTCATTAATCAAGTGCTAGATTGGAGTTAAATCCCAAGATTGATGAGTGAGATCGATAATAGTTTTGACTTGTTAATCCATATCAACCACCACATCGGGGTTATGAGGACTGCGAATGTGCCCTGTATTAACTCAGACTAGTGACTAGTACTTTTATAATAATAAAAAAATCTAACATTATTTGGAGATAAATCACATTCTAATTATGACCAGAAGTACGCTTCCCAAATGCGCTTTGAGTTGATTGTATAATCTATCGAATAAGTTTATGAAACCAAGTTTTGTGCTTTAATCTTTTTCCCAAGAAATTGATGGGATAAACTTGGCTCTTGTCTTGAGAAAAGGGAGGGTAAGATACACCCAAGATTGATGTTGCAATTGAAGTGCTGACCTTGATGTCACCAGAGCCCAATGCATTCTGTAAGTTTCGCATTGCTGGGAGGACATACTGGCAAAGTCTCCTGGGAAGACCTCATTGCCAACAACTATGTATTGAAATTGGATTTGCGGCGAATAAGGCAAATTGTATGTTGCTACCCAGTTCTCAGCAGTAGAGTACGAGCTTGCAAGTTGTTGAAGATCCTCATTCTTGACTCCAACTAGGATTTCGATGCCAGAATCGTGAAGGGTCTCTAGTGCTTCCAGGTTTGGATTATATAGTCTCATTCATCCTATATGATTCGATTTGTACATGTCAATAACTTCTCTTGGTGGTGGCAAGTCATTGGCCACCATTCCATAGCATACTCCAATTGAAGAACCTTCTGTAAAATTTGGTCCAAGTAATACTGAAATCGAGATGGTGAAGATGAGACAAAGCAATTGAAAGTTAGTGGCCATTACAAAGATTGCTGCTATTCGAAATGAGAATAGAAGAATCAGGCCTAGAAAACAACGTCTAGAACCAAAGAACAAAAGTTTTGGAATTTACTCACAAAACGAGAAGCCTGATAACCATTTGTCGACCCATAGTCTGACCTGCCAAACATCTAAGATTTGCTAATGAGCGCCATGGAGGAGAATCTCGCTGCCTTGGAGGAATCTGTAATTAAGGCATCCAAAGAAATTCTAGTTCATTGATCAAACGCCAACATTAGTTGGCAATAAGGCTAAATATTGAACTCATGAAGATTTCTAAAACTCATTCCCTCTGTCTGCTTTGATTGTCCTAATGCCTCCCAACTGATCCAGCTAACTCTTCTTTCATCATTGGTTTGACCCCACCAGAATTTTGATAAAATATAATCAAGCTAGTGCAAACCAAGATCGAAAAGAGGAAGATATGCATGAGATATATAAGCACATCTTGTGTTATTGCCTTAATTAAAACTTCTCAGGCAACTTGTGATAGAAGTTGTTGTTTCCAACCTTTGACCTTAGCGAGAATTCTCTCCTTGCTATACCTCAAAGCCTCCCATTTAGTAAGGCCCTAAATAGTTGGCGGCCCCAAATATTCCCCAAGATCATCCACGTTCGATATTCCAAAAATTCTACATAACTTCTCACAAATATTACCCTGTCATCTGCCTGCACTTGCCACGTCTGGCGCCAGTTTTGCTCCACGCTGCATATTTGGCTTGCCTTGGCATGGTTGACCACACATTCGGTCTCATCCCTACTCACAGTACCAAGGAAATTTTCTATCCAGCCATTCATTTCTCGCTTTGCAATTCCAAGAATGTTTCTTGCTTGAAAATGCCACTCTTCCACATATCCCAATGGACAATCCGTACTCGAACTCCACTCAAATTTCACTAGAAATGTGACTAAAGCACGCTTAGATACTAACTGTAACAGGGGTGAAAAACGCCTTTAATTTTTCGACCCTTGCTCGGCACTTAGACTCCTCCTAAGTCAACCTTCTCGCACCTCCTACTCGTGAGGCTTCAGATTTCACACAGTGGAACTAGTGAATGCCAACACACCTAATGAAGACTTGTCTAAAAAGGAAAACTCATACATAATATACGGGCAAAGTTCCTAACCTTCTACTTCTTTCTCTCAAATAGCAAAGTATTACAAGCTTCTTACTTTTGTTAGACTACCGCATCACTTGGTATCTCAAATCAACTTTCTCAAGGTCTATTTATAAGCATAAAACGTGTAGAAGACACCTTATTCTACTAGGCATTAGTAGCTGCCCCTAGGTTCGCCACCTAGTTATTTAGTTTTCCCACAAAACTGCATAGCCCCCTCTTGGGGCCTCCCCCTTGGCGCCTCCTCAACAACCCACTATGCCTTGATGCCGATTTTCACTCCTTAAAAATCTCCCCATTACTTGGAGCACACAGCTACATCCATGTAAACTGCCTACAACCACTCCATCACTTATACATGTTTTAAATTTCAAACCCCAGCATCCCAGTCACGTTCCAACACTCTTGAAACCGCTCAAAACTACTTTGGCCATGTTAGAGTACTTGCCTAGGACGTTTGCCTGCACTTCCCACATCTGGCTCCAGTTCTGTCCCATGCGGCATGCACACGCTGGGCGCATGCTATTCTGTATGCCTTTGCTCCACATGGGCTGGGCCTATCTGCTCGAGAGGTGCTGCACACATCTACTCGTCGTGCGTTGCGTATTTGCTTGCCATGCACTGCCGAGAGCTTCCAAAGGCTTTACTAGCAGATTCCATACATTCCTCTGACCTTGTCTTGCTTCCAATGTGCACCACCGCTGCACATTTCTCTTGCCTTGGCATAGTGCAAAACACCAAAACTATGTCATGGCCTATGCCACTTACTAAGGGTCTTACAGTAGGCTTGGTCATGTTCAAAGCTGCTGCCAAGCTAATACAACTCAATCGAAAAATCAAGAGGGTGCGACCTTGTTTGGATGTGGTCTCCAAATCCAAGCCAAGTCAAGTGGCCTCCAATTCCAAGCCAAGTCAAGTGGTCTCAATTCCAAGCCAAGTCAAGGAGACCAAATCTCAAACCAAGTCAAGTGGAAACCCAAAGGCCTAGCCAAAACAAAGATATTGTTATTTATAATAGCAATAACCAAATAATAAATAAATTGAATGGCAAAACCCACAAGCTTGGCTTGGGGTCGGCCAAGGGGTTTAAGAGAATGTAGGATTCTCACCACCAAAAAATCAGTCGGAGTTTCTCGAGCAAGATTGGAGGTCTTCCTTGAGCGGTTTAAGGTTTGACTCCAAAAGAATTTTGAGGCAGCAGATGCAACAGTCAAAAGGTTTCCTTCAATAACAATGGCAATTGGAATAATGAAAGGAAAATGGGTTATCTGAGCTGAGCTTTTTATCAAAATCGTTTTTGTTCTTAAAAAAATGCGGGTTACCTTTTCGTTGGGTTTGTTGGTCGTCCCGTAAGAAGCTGCTACTTGGCTAACCCACTCGCTGTTGTAGTGCTTAATGGTTGAGTTTCCAATCCTTGTGTGATATCAAGGAGGCCAAGGTTGGCCCACACGCTGATGCTTGGTTTTTTAGTTGAATAGTTGGCTATTCAAATAGCCAACTTTTATGCTGATCAGATTATGAATAACCATATTGTTGGCGCTAAAACTGACTAGATAGAGATGAGTGCAACTTACAAGAGATGTGGACGATCAAGTAGATCGATTGAGTAATGGATGGAGATTCTTCCTGTCCTCGGATGCTGATCATGGATAGAAGATAAGCGAAACTCGTGAGGTCTATGGAACCGGTGTGGAACCAGCCTAAGACCCTCCGATGCTCGAGTAAGTTGATTTATAAGAGCTCTTGCTGTTGACCATACAAAAGTATAAAAGTCAAGCTAAAAAGGTCTCACCCTTGTATTGTGGTGAAGGAGCCTCTTTATAGAGGGCATCCAAACTTGGGTCAAATTGGCATGGGTGTTGAAAAGCTGTGAGCAATATATATGTTGCATATTATACTTTGTATATGTATGTAATAATATAATAAATTAAAGGCCTGTGGCCTAGGAGATTGGAGACAAGGATGAAAGGCCAACTAAGTGGCCTACGAACTCCCTTTCTCTATCTAAGAGAGTGATGTCAATCTGGAACATTCCTAAGGAGGAGAGAATCAAGTGATCAGATTTGCAATCCGATGATCTCATTCGAATCAATTCCGCAAATTTAGGAAGCCACACAAGGAAAGATTTTGTTGACCTTTGGCCATTTAATGGCCAACCCATGGGCTAATGAATGCCCCTATATAAACTACATCATACAAAGAGCAAAAGGACCCCGTAATTAGACACAAAAACCTACTTTTGTTCTTTCATTTTTCTATCCCTAGACTAGGCTTTTATTTTCCAAGCAAGTAGACTAGATCTGTTCTTCACTTTTGTTAGTGTAAGTTTAATTTCTTGCATTTTCCGTTACGTTGTTTTAAGATTTAAGTTTATTGCCTTACTTTTAAATTGTTATCGAATTTGCTTTAAGTTTAATTTAATTTCATATTGCTTTATTTTATTGCCTTTATCTTTCATGTCATGATGATCTCATTCAAATCAATTTCGTGAATTTAGGAAGCCACACAAGGAAAGATTTTGTTGACCTTTGGCCATTTAATGGCCAACCCATGGGCTGACGAATGCCCCTATATAAACTACATCATACAAAGAGCAAAAGGACCCCGGAATTAGACACAAAAACCTACTTTTGTTCTTTCATTTTTCTATCCCTAGACTAGGCTTTTATTTTCCAAGCAAGTAGACTAGATCTGTTCTTCACTTTTGTTAGTGTAAGTTTAATTTCTTGCATTTTCCGTTACGTTGTTTTAAGATTTAAGTTTATTGCCTTACTTTTAAATTGTTATCGAATTTGCTTTAAGTTTAATTTAATTTCATATTGCTTTATTTTATTGCCTTTATCTTTCATGTCATTCTTATTTTGTTCTTTGTTTAATTTACGTTTATCTATCACTTTGATTTACTTTATCGCACTTTAATTCTTGTCTTTAAGTTTAATCGCATCTTTTAATTTAATTTGCATCATTATCATTAATCAAAAAACACTAAAATACCCATATGAAGCCTAACCATCCTCGACCCCGAAGAAGTGAAAGAACCTAGGCCAAGAGGAGGTTCCTTGCTTGGCCGATCAATCGGTTGGTTAGAAGTCAGAAGCGCGAACACAACAATCCAACTTTTTCTATTCAAGCCAATTAGTGGCTTGGTGGTGGCACGCCTACGCAATCCAAGAGAAGAATAACCAAAAGTTCTTTCCATTGGCCACCTTGGCCGAAAAGAGGGAAACATACCTATAAGGATTGGTTGAAGACACGTGTTATTAGCGAGAATCGTGGGTCAACCCACTTAAACGATTAAGAGGAATTCGTGGAAGAGCTGGGCAAACAAGGGTGGTTACTCTAGGAGTGCTGGTGGCGCGTGTGGCCCAAGTTGGAAGGGAGGAGGAGAGTAGTAATCCACATACTAATGAAAGATTGGAGATTGCGAATCCTACTACATTGGTCTATATGCAGACAGAATCTTAGGAAGATACATGTTTTTTAACATAAGGCACAATGGACCCTCCCCCTTCCAATACCAGTTAGGGAAGCAATATGCCAGAAAGAAAAGGTAAAGCCCCAGCTGTTCCTTCATACCTTAATACAGAACTGCAAATTTTCAACTGAAATGCAGGGGTTGTCAGTTCAAGAGTTAATGCTGCTGCTGAAGGTGGCATGATACTTGTGGAAGAACATGTCCCATCTCATTGGCCATGGCCCACAGGGTGAACTGGGGCTCAATCACAAATTTATTTTGGGAAACACTATGTTACAAACTAGGCTTTATCAGGGCTTGTGGGAAGTCAATTTGGTGCTAAGGATTTGGGCCTCTCTAATTCTAAGCCAACTATTGAACCTATCTTCAATAGCCCTTCTACCACAATCTCAGCAGCTGCTTATCATATCCCCCAACAAAATATAGACCAGGCTTTTGAAAGGATGGGCCTAAAAAGATAGGCTGATCCCAAATGGAAGTAAAAACCATAAGTGAATAAACATTTCAAAAATCAGCAAGGAGAAAGGGAGATTGCTAGAATCCCTAATGGCAAGGGTAGAGCTCACCGATCTTTCACGCGGCCCAGGAAAAATATAAAGGCAGCTATAGAAGGAGGGAGTGCCAATTGGGAAGATTTTTCTGAGTTAGGGTTAATTGAGATACAAGTTGGAGTTACGGCTGATTTGAACAGGTTGGGAGAGGAACATTATGTTTATGGTTATCATACAAGTCAGAACATTGGAGATGGCGGTGACGGCTGGCTAGAATCAGTCGCACGGTCGCCATGAGTTATCTCTCTTGGAATTGTCAGGGACTCGGGCCGACCCTGACAATTCGATCTCTGCGTGAGATCATCAAAACAAATGGGCCTTTTTTTGTGTTTTTAATGGAGATAAAAATGAAACACAATAAACTGAAATGAACCAGTCAGGAATTGGGATATGCCACTGATTTTTGTGTTGAACGAGTTGGTCAAGCTAGGGACTAAGGCTTGTGGTGGGATAGTAGTGTAGATGTATAGGTCTTGGAGTTTTCAAAAAACCTTATCCATACTAAGGTTACGATGATTTCCTTGGGTAGGAAGTTACGTGTCTCTTAGGTTTACGGCACTTCGTATCAGAAGGAGAAGCTTGAGTTTTGGGATTGGCTTGGACATAGTGTCTCTCCAACTGAGCAACCTTGGCTATGCTCAAGTGAAAGATGAACTCAATGTAGTTTGGTCCTGGGATGAGCTTTTTTGGAAATAAAGATTGAGAATCCAATAGCTCAAGGCACGTGATTTAAATACTGCTTTCTTCCATCAAAGTACCATACAATGCCGTAGACGAAATAGGGTCCTCGGGATTAAAAAAACTTAAATGGGGAGTATGGCGAGGGTTAAGACTATTATCAAGGTTTATTTACTTCCGGGGGAGTAGAAATTGGGGTGATGTCCTTACTTTTGTCTCTCCAGTGATTACGATCTTAATGAATGATGACATGTGTAGGCCAATTTCGAATAAGGAGATAAGGGAGGCTGCTTTCCAAATGGGAGCTCTCAAAGCGCCTGGACCAGACAACTTCTCGGGTATTTTTTTACCACAAATATTGGAATATTATTTATGAGGATTTATGCAGGGTGGTTCAGAATTTTTTATTTATGCCAATTCCAATATCATCAATCCCAACAACATTGAAATTTCTTTGATTCCGAAGGTTCCCCATCATGAGATGGTTAACCAATTACGTCCTATTGCTTTGTGCAACTTCTCCTATAAGATCATTTCGAAGATTCTGGAAAATTGCTTTAAACCTCTTCTTGGAGGAATTATTTCTCCACAATAGAGTGCTTTTATCCCTGGGAGACAGATCCAAGATAACATTGTCATTGCTCATGAAATTTTTCATGCTCTTAAGCTCAGGAAGAAATCAAAATTTTTTGAGATGGGCCTCAAATTGGATATGAACAAGACTTACGACAGGATTGAGTGGGACTTTCTTCATGATGTGTTGTGCAAAATGGGGTTTGGCCTCCGATGGGTGCGTCTTATTATAGAGTGTATCACTTCTGTTGAGTTTCATGTCATTCTAAATGGTATAGCATACACGAGCTTTAAACCTTGTAGGGGTTTGAGACAAGATGACCCTTTCTCCCCATACCTTTTCCTCCTTGTAAGTAATGTTTTGTCTGTCATGCTCAATAAGACTGTGGAGAGGGGGATTGTGAAGAGTATAAAATTTAGTGGTGATGGCCCTACATTATCTCACATGTTCTTTGTAGAGGATTCCATTCCTTTCTTGAAGGCGACAGAGTCAAATTGTATTTCAGTGGAGCGCAATTTGAGGTATTACTGTCAAGCATATTGGCAAAAGGTAAATTTTGAGAAATCTAGCATATGTTTTAGCCCAAATACCCCGTGGGATATTAGGGAGTAGCTTCGTAGCATATTGGGTGTTAACATCATGGATGATCCCCTATTATATTTGGGGTTTCCGTCTATGTGGGGCAGATTCAAAAGGGAAGCACTAAGTTTTGTTAAAGAGAATGTTCTCAGTAAGATGAGGGGTTGGAAGCAGAAGCTGTTAACTCAAGCGGGGAGAGAAGTTCTAATTAAGACTATAGCCTAGACCATCCTCATATATCCAATGACTGTGTGTAAATTCCCTGGGGGTTTTTGCAAAGAGCTGGAAGGGTTTATGGCAAAGTTTTGGTGGGAATGAAGTAAAGAAAAAAGCAAGATACATTGGCTAAGTTAGGCGGAGTTGGGGCTATCGAAAAAAGAAGGGGATTGGGCTTCCGTAAAATGCATGATTTCAACTTGGCACTACTTACAAAACAAAGTTAGAGACTATTGACTGAGCCGGATAATTTTATGGCAAGTCATGTCATTGTAAAACTTTTTTGGCAAAAGTCAGCTACTATTTTGCCATATGAAACTCACAAGAGCCTTCTTTTGTTTTTTCAATAAAACAAAATGCATTAGTTTATTGGACCGTTATCTTGGAAAACAGTGTTAGTAAGAGCAATTCCACCAGTTGTCCTTAGCCATGGTAAGGGGGGGCTAGGGCAGCCACTATTCATGTGAATAGCGACTGCCCTTGCAAAAAGCAATGTTGGTTTCCAGCAGTTGCCCTAGTTTAGGGCAAACACTATTTATTTTTTTGTTTTTTTCACTTATTTGTTTATCTAAACAATTAATTTGGACAATATTTTTTTTAAAGATTTTTGGTGTGGGAAGTGAAAAATATGACTAAGTATTTATTTTTAAAAAATCTAAATTTTTTTGTTTTTTTTTCAATTTTTTTTTATTTTTTTAAAAAAATTTTATTGCTGACGTCATCGATGACGTCAGCTCCCCCGAGTTTTGGACCTGGGGCTGGACCTGCCCTCGAGCCAGCCCAACTTCGTGGACCCCACAGCCATCTCGGGCCAAACCCTGCTGCTGGAGGGCCTTTTTTACCCAAACCTGCCCTAGCCTCTGT
>NW_018922454.1:0-50216 GCF_002207925.1 Prunus avium
ATTTGAGTGAAAGAGAGAAAATGATTCATAATTCAATTTGAAGATTTGAGTGAAATTTTTCACCGAAAATGCATAAATATTATTTTCACAAGTTTTTTCAACTATATACAAAAAAGGAAAACTAATTATGACTTATTTTGTTTATAAAAGTGAAGAATTGTTCATTAAAATACAATAAAAACAATTCATCTCCAATGTCAAATGCTATTGCTTTTTGTCTTTCGGTTAAAAAATTCAGCCACGATCAAATAAAAAAATTCTACATACTAGTTCCCATTTTCCAAAACGATCTGACTTATCCCCAATAACATGTTCCTCACCCACTTTCCACTCAATTTCGAAAAACCATTGAACCCTTGATCCATATTAGCACACAACACAAATCACTTCAAAAGAATGAAGTTCATATTTGGTTATGGCAATATAATGCTTTTAACAAAGCATTACATGAAATTATAAGACACAGTCATATTGCTATCCTCCACTTGAACAATGCGAGACATTTTAGATATCTCTACTTCCAATTCTTTTTGGTTATGTAAACACAAAAAACCCTCCAAATAGTAAATACCAATCACCTCATCTTCCTTTATTTTATTTTCTTTGTTTTGTTTGGCTGTTGGTTATTAACGTAAGCTAGGCTCACTCATGGCTTGGAATGGATGATGGATGACCTCACCTCAGTTAGGAGAAAGTTATGGATGACCATAATGTTTATCAATACAATACCACAAGTTACAGAAAAGACCATACATAAACCCCAGATAAAGAGAAATTTGATATTATAATAATAGGGAAACTCTTATATAATAATGGAGACTCACAGACACAAAACATACTAATTCAGTTTTTTTTAACTCTTTGTCAATTTTCTTTTTTTTCTTCGTAACCACTTCTATATCTGTGGAAAATAATATAGTTTTCACATTAGAGATGAAGGACTTAGACTTGTCCTCAATCACATCTTTTCGGATATTCCACAGATCTCTATCGAAAGTGATAGGAAAATATGGATACTTTGCCATATATGTTTTCACCTTCTTCAATTCATTTATGATTGAGTCAGACGGCTCGTTACTTTCGGAGCTTTCATTCTTCGTTGAAGAAATTTGGGGACTCTCTCTCTTCTTTTTCGGGAGGAATAGGAAGTAGAGATATCGAAGATGCCTCGCATCGTTCGAGTGGAGGATAGGAATCTAATTATGTCATATGATTTCATGTAATACTTTGTTAAAAACATTATACTGCCCTAGACAAATATGAATTTCATTCTTTTGGAGTGATTTGTGTTGTGTGCATTAGAGGTTCGACAAAATAAAGATCCTATCTACCTCCCAAAAGCAATTAAGAGATGAAATAAAGAGAAAATCTTACTTTATCTCTCTATACTTCACAAGTTTCAGATTTGAGTGAAAGAGAGAAAATGATTCATAATTCAATTTGAAGATTTGAGTGAAATTTTTCACCGAAAATGCATAAATATTATTTTCACAAGTTTTTTCAACTATATACAAAAAAGGAAAACTCTTTTGACAAGTTTTTTCAACTATATACAAAAAAGGAAAACTAATTATGACTTATTTTGTTTATAAAATTGAAGAATTGTTCATTAAAATACAATAAAAACAATTCATCACCAATGTCAAATGCCATTGCTTTTTCTCTTTCGGTTAAAAAATTCAGCCACGATCAAATAAAAAAATTCCGCATGCTAGTTCCCATTTTCCAAAACGATCTGACTTATCCCCAATAACATGTTCCTCACCCACTTTCCACTCAATTTCGAAAAACCATTGAACCCTTGATCCATATTAGCACACAACACAAATCACTTCAAAAGAATGAAGTTCATATTTGGTTATGGCAATATAATGCTTTTAACAAAGCAATACATGAAATTATAAGACACAGTTAGATTGCTATCCTCCACTTGAATGATGCGAGACATTTTAGATATCTCTACTTCCAATTCTTTTTGGTTATGTAAACACAAAAAACCCTCCAAATAGTAAATACCAATCACCTCCTCTTCCATTTTTTTTTA
The DNA here is from genome assembly GCF_002207925.1 of Prunus avium. The sequence continues at coordinate 2,045 of NW_018922454.1, forward strand.
TTTTCTTTGTTTGGTTTGGCTGTTGGTTACTAACATATTAGGCTAGGCTCACTCATGACATGGAATAGATGATGGATGACCTCACCTCAGTTAAGAGAAAGTTATGGATGACCATAATGTTTATCAATACAATACCACAAGTTACAAACACATTCATGCAGCAAAAACACACAGAGACTTAAAGACAGACACAAAGAAAAGACGATACATAAACCCAAGATAAAGAGAAATTTGATATTATAATAATAGGGAAACTCTTATATAATAATGGAGACTCACATACACAAGACATACTAATTCAGTTTTTTTAACTCTTTGTCAATTTTCTTTTTTTTCTTCGTAACCACTTCTATATCTGTGGAAAACAATATAGTTTTCACATTAGAGATGAAGGACTTAGACTTGTCCTCAATCACATCTTTTCGGATATTCCACAGATCTCTATCGAAAGGGATAGGAAAAGAAAATATGGATACTTTGCCATATATGTTTTCACCTTCTTCAATTCATTTGCAATTAAGTCAGATGGCTCGTTGCTTTCGGAGCTTTCATTCTTCGTTGAAGAAATTAGGGGACTCTCTTTTCTTTTTCGGGAGGAATAGGAAGTAGAGATATCGAAGATTCCTCGCATCGTTCGAGTGGAGGATAGGAATCTAACTATGTCTTATGATTTCATGTAATACTTTGTTAAAAACATTATATTGCCATAGACAAATATGAATTTCATTCTCTTGGAGTGATTTGTGTTGTGTGCTATTATGGATTAGAGGTTCAATAAAATAAAGATCCTATCTACCTCCCAAATGCAATTAAGAGATGAAATAAAGAGAAAATCTTACTTTTTCTCTCTATACTTCACAAGTTCCAGATTTGAGTGAAAGAGAAAATCATTCGTCATTCAATTTCAAGATTTGAGTGAAATTTTTCACCGAAATGCATAAATATTCTTTTCACAAGTTTTTTCAGCTATATACAAAAAAGGAAAACTAATTATTACCTATTTTGTTTATAAAATTGAAGAATTGTTCATTAAAATACAATAAAAATAATTCATCTCCAATGTCAAATGCTTGTCTTTCGGTTAAAAAATTTAGCCACGATCAAATAAAAAAATTCTACATACTTGTTCCCATTTTCCAAAACGATCTGACTTATCCCCAATAACATGTTCCTCACCCACTTTCCACTCAATTTCGAAAGACCATTGAACCCTTGATCCATATTAGCACACAACACAAATCGCTTCAAAAGAATGAAGTTCATATTTGGTTATGGCAATATAATGCTTTTAACAAAGCATTACATGAAATTATAAGACACAGTCAGATTGCTATTCTCCACTTGAACGATGCAAGACATTTTAGATATCTCTACTTCCAATTCTTTTTGGTTATGTAAACACAAAAAACCCTCCAAATAGTAAATACCAATCACCTCCTCTTCCTTTTTTTTATTTTCTTTGTTTTGTTTGGCTATTGGTTACTAATGTATTAGGCTAGGCTCACTCATGACATGGAATAGATGATGGATGACCTCACCTCAGTTAAGAGAAAGTTATGGATGACCATAATGTTTATCAATACAATACCACAAGTTACAGAAAAGACCATACATAAACCCCAGATAAAGAGAAATTTGATATTATAGTAATAGAGAAACTCTTATATCATAATGGAGACTCACAGACACAAGAAATACTAATTCAGTTTTTTTTTAACTCTTTGTCCTTTTTCTTCTTTTTCTTCGTAACCACTTCTATGTCGGTAGAAAACAATATAGTTTTCACATTAGAGATAAAGGACTTAGACTTGTCCTCAATCACATCTTTTCGGATATTCCACAGATCTCTATCTAAAGTAATAAGAAAATATGGATCCTTTGCCATATATGTTTTCACCTTCTTCAATTCATTTGCGATTGAGTCAGACGGCTCGTTGCTTTCGGAGCTTTCATTCTTTGTTGAAGAAATTGGGGGACTCTCTCTCTTCTTTTTCGGGAGGAATAGGGAGTAGAGATATCGAAGATGCCTTGCATCGTTCGAGTGGAGGATAGGAATCTAACTATGTCTTATGATATCATGTAATACTTTGTTAAAAACATTATATTGCCCTAGACAAATATGAATTTCATTCTTTTGGAGTGATTTGTGTTGTGTGCTGTTATGGATCAGAAGTTCGATAAAATAAAGATTCTATCTATCTCCCAAAAGCAATTAAGAGATGAAATAAAGAGAAAATCTTACTTTTTCTCTCTATACTTCATAAGTTCCTGATTTGAGTGAAAGAGAGAAAATCATTCATCATTCAATTCCAAGTGAGTGAAATTTTTCACCGAAAATGCATAAATATTCTTTTCACAAGTTTTTTCAACTATATACAAAGAAGGAAAACTAATTATGACTTATTTTGTTTATAAAATTGAAGAATTGTTCATTAAAATACAATAAAAACAATTCATCTCCAATGTCAAATGCCATTGCTTTTTGTCTTTCGGTTAAAAAATTCAGCCACGATCAAATAAAAAAATTCCTCATGCTAGTTCCCATTTTCCAAAACGATCTGGCTTATCTCCAACAACATGTTCCTCACCCACTTTCCACTCAATTTCGAAAAACCATCGAACCTTTGATCTATATCAACACACAACACAAATCACTCCAAAAGAATGAAGTTCATATTTGGTTATGGCAATATAATGCTTTTAACAAAGCATTACATGAAATTATAAGACACAGTCAGATTGCTATCCTCCACTTGAACGATGCGAGGCATTTTAGATATCTCGACTTCCTATTCTTCTTCGTTATGTAAACACAAAAAACCCTCCAAATAGTAAATACCAATCACCTCATCTTCCTTTATTTTATTTTCTTTGTTTTGTTTGGCTGTTGGTTATTAACGTAAGCTAGGCTCACTCATGGCTTGGAATGGATGATGGATGACCTCACCTCAGTTAGGAGAAAGTTATGGATGACCATAATGTTTATCAATACAATACCACAAGTTACAGACACATGCATTCATCAGAAACACATAAAGACTCACAAACAGACACAAAAGAAATGACCATACATAAACCCCAGATAAAGAGAAATTTGATATTGTAATAATTGAGAAACTTTTTCATAATAATAGAGACTCACAAACTCTTTGTCCATTTTCTCTTCTTCTTCCTAACCACTACTATGTCAGGGAAAAACAATATAGTTTCCACATTAGAGATGAAGGACTTAGTCTCGTCCTCAATCACAACTTTTCGGATATTTCACAAATCTCTATCGAAAGCTATGAAGCACGGATATGCGGACTTAGGTTCGTTTCCCGTATCAGATACGCAGTCGGATATGATACGCATCAAATACTCTTCGATATGCGTTGGATACATATTGGAATCAACAGATACGATCTTTGACTAACGGATATGCGTATCCTAGGTTCTGGACACAAGTATCAGACATTTCTGATACGTTTCTGGTCAATCTTGAAGCCAGAAGCCAAAGAAAGGAAGAAGGAAAGATTGGAGAGAGAGAGAGAGAGAGAGAGAGAGAGAGAGAGAGAGAGAGAGAGGATTAGATAGGAGAGGACAAAGAAGAAGAAAAGATGGGGCGTACGCTGGCCGCTGCATATGAGGACGGATGAAGGGAGAGAGAAAGAGGGAAATGAAGAAGAGAAGAGAGATAGTGGAAAAAGAAAAAGGAGCGGCGCTAGCTCGAGGAAGAGGAAGACCTAATTTTTCATATTTTAATATACATTCTCAATTGAACGACGTCGTGGCTGTAAAAAACATAGATATGTTCACAAAAAATAATTAAAGACCTGTTTATGGGTTTTGGGTCTTAATTAATAATATTAAAATGGGCCTAAAAAGATATGAAACAAGCTAAAAGGCCTAAAAAATATAACGAATCAGAAAATAAAGCCCAAGAATGATACACTATATTTATAATTTATAATTTTATGTTATTTGAAATATATTTTAATATATATATATATATGGGGGGTGATTTTTGGGAGATATAGAAAGATGCAAGACCTTGTTAACCAATTTCATTTATTATTATATTTTAATTTCCTTATCAATGACGTATCGTATCCTAGTTTTTAAAAATTTGCTGTATCCTTGTGTTGTGTCGTGTTATACTGTATCGCCGTATCCGTATCCGTATCCGTGCATCTTATATCGAAAGTGATAAGAAAATATGGATACTCTACCATATATGTTTTCGCATTCTTAAACTCATTTGCGATTGAGTCGGACGGCTCAGACTCTCTCTCTTCTTCTCTGGGAAGAATAAGAAGTAGAGATGTCGAAGATGTCTTGCATCGTTCAAGTGGAGGATAGGAATCTGACTGTGTCTTATAATTTCATGTAATGCTTTGTTAAAAGCATTATATTGCCCTAGCCAAATCCGAACTTCATTCTTTTGGAGTGAATTGTGTTGTATGCTGATATGGATCAGAGGTTTAATAAAATAAAGATCCTATTTACATCCCAAAAGCAATTAAGAGATGAAACAGAAAGAAAATCTTACTTTTTCTCTTTATTCTTCACAAGTTCCAGATTTGAGTGAATGAGAGAAAATCATTCAATTTCAAGATTTGAGTGAAATTTTTCATCGAAAATGCATAAATATTCTTTTTACAAGTTTTTTAAGCTATATACAAAAAAGGAAAACTAATTATGACCTATTTTGTTTATTAAAATACCATAAAAACAATTCATCTCCAATGTCGAATGTCATTGTTTTTTGTTTTTCGGTTAAAAAATTCAGCCACGATGAAATAAAAAAATTCCGCATGCTAGTTCCCATTTTCCAAAACGATCTGGCTTATCTCCAGCAACGTGTTCCTAACCCACTTTCCACTCAATTCTGAAAAACCATCGAACCTTTGATCCATATCAGCACACAACACAAATCACTCCTAAAGAATGAAGTTCATATTTGGCTAGGGCAATATAATGCTTTTAACAAAGTATTACATGAAATTATAAGACACAGTCAGATTGCTATCCTCCACTTAAACGATGTGAGGCATATTAGATATCTCTACTTCCTATTCTTCTCGGAGAAGAATAGAGGGAGTTCCCCAGTTTCTCCAAATAATAATAAAGGCTCCGAAAGTAGCGAGTCGTCAGACTCAATCGCAAATGAGTTGAATAAGGTGAAAACATATATGGCAGAGTATCCAGATTTTCCTATCACTTTCGATAGAGATCTGTGGAATATCCAAAAAGTTGTGATTGAGGACAAGCCTAACTCCTTCATCTCTAATGTGAAAATTATATTATTTTTCACCGACATAGTAGTGGTGATGAAGAAGAAGAAGAAAATGGACAAAGAGTTTATCAAAAAATCCTTCCTTAGCCGTTCCCATTCTTCCAATTGATCTAATTTTGGCGGGAAAAGCCTCCCGCAATGCTTTCACGCAGGAAAATGGTGCGGGCCCGGTGGTCATGCCACGATGTTTTGAAAATGCAACACTCTGCAGCCGAGATTTTGCGGGGGCGGTGGTATTTATCTGTTTGGCTCATAAGATAATAAGGTGAATAATCAGATGGCTCCAGTTCCAGCTTGTTCTGCTTCATTTTGTCAATATCAGAGTTGAGTCGCTCCACGAGAATATCTATAATGCCGTCATGTAACAACTTATAATACGGATCACGGTTGTACCTCTCAGGATAAAGATGGATATCTTTATCGTCTTGAACTAGAAGGACGTACAGAATTTGGACAAGGGCATACAAACTCCCACAGTCGGGCAAGTCGGCAATAGAGTAGAGGTTGTGTAACAGAGGCTTGGGGTGGTTTTGGAGGAGCCAAGGCACGGTGGTCTCAAATTTTTGGTAAGAAAAATAGAAAATTTGGCATAAGTCCAATTATGAGGAGAGATATTGGGTGCAATCCATGCAAAAGTTGTTCTTGATCCAAGTCCTTTGACTTTTGCGCCACATAAGATTACATGCCTTTTTTAATTTATTGATATTTACTTTTTTTAATTTTTTAATTTTTGTTCCAATTATGCACCTAAAACATAAATAAGGTAAATTATGAATTTGTAAAACTGGTAAGTTATTGATTTATAGGACATTAATTATTATATTTGATTTGAATTTAATTGCAAATCTATTTATTAAATTTTGAAAATTTCCCAAGGTATACCGACATCAAAATTTGTAATAAGAGTTCATGAAAATTTCATACCTTAACAATAGGTAAGGTAACTATGCATACACCTCGTATGCAGGTAATTAAACCCATAAATTACCTATGGTCCAGGTAATTAAATCTATAAATTACCTCTAGTCTAGGTAGTTATACTCTCTATCCCAGGTAATTGAACTCATATAATATTTTGGTATGGATCTTTAAACTCAACTAAGATAAAAATCCATACAAAATTTCTTTGGAAAACCAAAAAAAAACTATTACATGGAAGGTAGGTACGTATGTATATATATATAACTCAAGAAAAAAACACCTACCTGTAAGGTAGGTACATACAATTCCATTTATATATATACAAGGAAACATTGAATTTTAGGAAAGTGTTTTCATATAATTCCATTTATGAAAGTGGCATATCCTGTAACTTTTTAAAAAATTATGGACATACTAATTGCTTAATTGGTGAGATTGGACTGTAATTGAAAAGAGAGAGCACATGGACTGCATCCATTACATCTTGATGAAAATGGATCTATATCTAAGAAGCCCTAAGAAAAACAAATAGATTGAGCGCTGAAGATGAGCTTGAGGGTGGTAAGGGGAATGTGGGACCAGGCTTAAGGGAAGCATTTGCTTCAGATATATAAGGTAGGGGTTAGGATCTCTCTCGTATAGTATGAGGGCATTGAAAAAGAGATCCAAGGCACGGGTCACCGTAGGAGAAGGAGGATAATTTCATTGTTGTGCAGCTTTTTATAGTATAATGTTTTTTTTTCTTTCCAATTTATGCACCTAAAGATAAGACCTAAGTCGTGTGTTATTTGCATGGAGGGCTTTGACGATCGTGAAGTTATTCGCTAGCCTTGATTGCTCACACGTTTTTCATGAGATTTTGCATCGTTCAGTGGCTGGAGACAAGTCACTTGTGCCCTTTGTGTCGATATGCAATGCCTCATGACTCATGAGCATTGATTTTTGAAATATTAATTGTTTGATTTGAATCTTTAATTAGTATTCTTATGATGTCAAGATTGTTAAAGGTTTTGTTTGTTTTTGCTTTTACTTTATAATTTGTTTGAGACTCCTGTTGGAAGCTAATCCAAAGGAAACAAACAAGAATGGAATTAGCCTAGTTTTGTAAGGAACGTTCATGCAATCTTGGACATTCTTACATTACAATCCTCTTGCGATAAAAAGAAAAAAGGAAAATAGAACATGAAACATAATTGAACAAACTAATTCTTTGTTTTGTTTTGTTTAATTTGATTGTAATGTAATGTGTCTTACCTAGCCACGCATTTATAATATTTTAAATTTTTATTTATAAGATATAATATAAAAAGGAAAAGAGTGCTTCCACTTAAAAGAAAATGGGAAATTTTTGATTGATTGTTATATTTTGGGGTTTATATTATATTATTTTAAGGTATATTGAAAATCGATATGATATATATATGCATTCATAATAATAACTTGCTTCTGAAATTTCAAGTATATTCAATTCTTGCTAACTTTTTTTTTTTGTCTTCAACTAACACATCATCGATGATATCAAGAGGGTACCCATACCAAGAAAAAACATGGTATATTTAGTATTCATTTGTGGCAAACTCATCACTAGAAGAAAAAACAATATATTTGGTATTCATTGTTCCCAAGTCTTGTTCTTGTTATTTGAAAAAATACCACGAATTCGTATTTTTAAAAATAGAATAAATGGATAAAAACTATTCGTTGTACAAACTCGGGATTAAGACAGCGTAGGCTATTCATTACACTACGCACTTGCAAAATCCCATTTTCGTCGTTCTTGGTTCCTTCTCTCATCTCTTCGCATTTATAATCCCCCAAATTAATCAACCTTATTCAAGCTAGTTACCATGTCCATCGATAGATACTTTGAAACCCATGTGTGGCAAAAAGCAAAACCCTACATCAACCAATCCCATCTTCCACCCGACTTCCTTGCCATCAGATTCAAACTCTACAAGTCAACCATAAGAGCTTGGTGCCCCCGAGAAGAAGATCATGATGTTCCAATAGTTGTTCCATATTCACCAAGAAACCTCGTATTTGTAACTCAAGAAACCATAAAGGTCCATCGAACCATGTTAAAATTCTCTAGTACTACATCCCTCATGGTTGACATTCTCTCGATCATATGCTTGTCCCCGAGAATGAGCAGCCAGCTCTTATCGAAAACATATTTCGTGTGCTTGTCAAAAAATATTCATCGAACCATACGAACACCATGCTCCCCATTGTTATTGGCATGATGCACGCCATCTGGGAGTTCCACATAATTGATTGTTATATTTTGGGGTTTATATTATATTATTTTAAGGTATATTGAAAATCGATATGATATATATATGTATTCATAATAATAACTTGCTTCTGAAATTTCAAGTATATTCAATTCTTGCTAACTTTTTTTTTTTGTCTTCAACTAACACATCATCGATGATATCAAGAGGGTACCCATACCAAGAAAAAACATGGTATATTTGGTATTCATTTGTGGCAAACTCATCACTAGAAGAAAAAACAATATATTTGGTATTCATTGTTTCCCAAGTCTTGTTCTTGTTATTTGAAAAAATACCACGAATTCGTATTTTTTAAAATAGAATAAATGGATAAAAACTATTCGTTGTACAAACTCGGGATTAAGACTGCGTAGGCTATTCATTACACTACGCACTTGCAAAATCCCATTTTCGTCGTTCTTGGTTCCTTCTCTCGTCTCTTCCCATTTATAATCCCCCAAATTAATCAACCTTATTCAAGCTAGTTACCATGTCCATCGATAGATACTTTGAAACCCATGTGTGGCAAAAAGCAAAACCCTACATCAACCAATCCCATCTTCCACCCGACTTCCTTGCCATCAGATTCAAACTCTACAAGTCAACCATAAGAGCTTGGTGCCCCCGAGAAGAAGATCATGATGTTCCAATAGTTGTTCCATATTCACCAAGAAACCTCGTATTTGTAACTCAAGAAACCATAAAGGTCCATCGAACCATGTTAAAATTCTCTAGTACTACATCCCTCATGGTTGACATTCTCTCGATCATATGCTTGTCCCCGAGAATGAGTAGCCAGCTCTTATCGAAAACATATTTCGTGTGCTTGTCCAAAAGTATTCATCGAACCATACGAACACCATGCTCCCGATTGTTATTGGCATGGTGCACGCCATCTGGGAGTTCCACATACCATAACTCATATTTTTGGGGAGGTTCTTGTAAACATGGTCGATGAAGGGGATGAGACATATTTTTGGTGCACGTCATCCTGGTATAAATTATTCAACTTGGAGGTGATTCTAAACTATTCATAGATTGGAAGGTTATCTCTCTGATGGTGCTTTTGTTACATTCCAAGAGTTTATCTTGAATCTTGATCAACCCTTTTTGTATGGGCTCAAAGTTTTTTTTTTTTTCCAATCCCCTCAATAAGTTTTCTTGTTCGAGAAGTAACTAACTGACTTAGGATAACTCCAATTTTAGTATTTTCTTATAAGTTGACACTTACACATATGTATATATATCAGCATCATTGTTTGAAATCTGAATAGATAGAATTGAACACACATGATCTATATATTTGATAAACCATTGATGAATTTTGTTAAAGCATATTTTGTATATATTTTATTTTGGTTGATGCAAATATTTTTCCATTGGTCCATTAATACACTGCCACGTGGATGACGGTTCATGACAAAATGCCACATCTTCTCAAGTTGCACCGAAGTATTTTACCGCTTTACCTTTCTCCCCTCCAACAATCCAACTGCAAGTCCGAAACAATTTCAGCTTTATTGAGATTTTCTATTTAAACCCCAAATTTCTCTTTGTTCACCCCAGTACTTAAATCATTAAGCTGTAAGTTTTATTATTGTGTAAAAAGACAAAAAAGGTCATCCAACTTAATACTTAACCCTAATACATCTATACACACACCCCACACACCCCCCACACTCTTCAACACAGGGAGACCATCAAGGTAAAGTATTTGAGTTTCTTCATAGTGTACGTTGGGCAAAGGTTCTCAACACCTTTATATTTTGCTTATTTCTCATCATGCAAATTCAATACAAAGTTGTTTCCTTAACCTTTCAACGTCTATGAATATTAGTCTGATCTCTGCATATCTGTATACTTACACACATAACTGATATAAAAGGTAATGTCCCTTCACTCAGCAAATATGCATACATATTTAGGCTCATCAACTGGTTTATAATTATAATCTCTCTCTGATTTTCTTCTATCATGAAGCAATTGGTGTTATGTTTTTAATTCACCAAGCAACTTGGTGGAATTCCTTGCTTTGTGCAACTGAATCCTCGGATTTATTGTTTAACTCGGCCATATTTTTAAATTCTCGGATTTTGCAAGTGATTTTTCATCATATTCTTGCATTAATTAAAGCAAAATCATTTTCTGATGTTGTTTCTGATCATTATCTCATTGAATCAATTTCTCTTAAAAGTCTGTTTGATCTTCATTGAATAGCACCCTACCTGAGCACATTCTCATATTTTACTTGGTTCTTCTAAAGGCAGTATGTTCCAATATACTGATTAGACACTATATATTTTAGAGATTTTCTATTATTAATATTATTAATAAATACTTTTGGTATTGAAAGGTCCTGCACACTTTTGGTACAGTACACTGAGTTTGAAAGGAGCTCACTTTTGGTATTGATGCAATTGTTTTTTTTTTTAGCAGCCAGAACAAATTACTTTTACTCCAAGCCATGATACCAGGACAGAAAGTGTTTTGGACACAACTAAACAATTCACAACTGATGAGGTAAATAAACTATTATTATGATGTTGTAACTTATGAGTGGTTGATAATCTTTTACAACTGCCATATATGCTTTTATATAGATATTTAATAGTCAAGAAGCATTGCTTAATTGGAGTCATGTGCAAGGACGAAAGTGTGGCATAGTAGTTGTCATTAAAAGGTCTGATGGAGTTGGAAAAATTATAACGAGGAGGGCTAGAGTTACTTTAGGTTGTGAGAGAGGTGGGCATTATATTAAGAAGCCTAATGTAGATTTAGATGATGAACAACCAATGAATTCTGAAGTAGATGTAAGTATTGATCATCGGAAAAAAAAAAAAAAGCGCTCTAAAAGCACTGGTACAAAGAAGTGTGGTTACCCATTTCAGTTGAAGGGATTAAATATTGGTCCTGGAGATGAATGGAAAGTTGGGGTTGTATGTGGAGTTCATAACCATCATTCTGCTGAGTATCTTGAAGGACATTCATATGCAGGACGGTTAAGCAAGGAAGAAAACAACTTGCTGATGGATATGTCTAAAAGCTTGGTGAGGCCAAAAGATATATTATACACCATTAAACGACGAGATGGCAAAAATGTAACAACAATGAAGACAATCTACAATGCTAGACACAAAAGCAGAGTGGTTGAGAAAGCTAGTAGATCTGAGATGCAACTATTGCTATGTAGACTATCTGATCACAAATATATTAATTGGCATAGGACTGATGACACCAATTGTGTGAGCGATCTTTTTTGGGCTCACCCTGATAGTGTAAACTTATTGCACGCATTTCCTCATGTACTAGTAATGGATTGCACATATAAGACAAATAGGTTTCGATACCCATTACTACAAATTGTGGGGGTAACATCGACGAAACTAACATTCTCAGCTGCATTTGCTTATATTTCTTCTGAAAAGGAAGACAACTATATGTGGGCTTTGAATAGATTGAAAAGCATCATGAATACAAATTGTCTTCCAAGTGTGATTGTCACTGATAGGGAAATGGCACTTATGAATGCCATTCGCAATATGTTCCCTAGTGTCCGACATTTATTATGTAGATGGCATATCAACAGGTGTGTGATGAAGGCTTGCAAGGGCATACTTAAGAAAGGTGAAAAATGGGAACAATTTATAGTGTTATGGAATATGTTGGTCTTAGCAAAGACTGAGGTTGATTATGAAAGAAATCTACTTGAGATGGATAGGATATTTGAAGGAAAGTATAGTAAGGCGCTTGATTATGTGAAGGTCAATTGGTTGAAAGAGTATAAGGATAGGTTTGTGGCTGTATGGACAGACACTTGCATGCATTTTGGCAACACCACATCGAATAGGTACGTCGACTATTTAATAATAATTCATATCATCTATATATTTCTTTGATTATTCCTAGCTTATACTAAATCTCTTGTTTTAATGTTTATAAATAGGGCAGAAAGTGCACATTCACAACTAAAGCGACAACTTGGCACAAGCCAATGCAACTTCGAAACATCGTGGGCCAAGATTCATGCCATGTTAGTATTGCAACACACTGAGATAAAGGCTTCATTTGAGAAGAGTCAATCATTTGTCCAGCATGAATTCAATAAGGTGAGCCTACTTAAAGACTTGATAGGGTATGTGTCTATTGTTGCCTTAGAGGAAATTTTGTGTGAGTCAAAGAGAATACAATATGTCGGGGCTGATCCCATTGCATGCGGCTGCGTTATTAGACGTAGCCACGGGTTACCATGTGCTCATGAGATGGCTGAGCTAAGTCGAGTATTCCGACCCATTCCTCTTCATTGTGTTCATCCTCACTGGAGGAAATTAGATATGTTTCCTACCGCACAAATTAATGATAACTTAGATTCTCCTGAAGATGCAAAGATTGATGTATTTGTCAACTGGTTTAAAAGTAATGATTCTGACACTAAGAGACATATTGGTATGAAATTACAAGAGATTATGGATCCAAAATCTTCAACACTTAGAGAATTCTTGGCGTAAAGTAAGGAGGAAGGGCGTCCGAGTAATTTTGACAAGTCTACTCGTAGATTGCCTTCAGCCTTTGAGCTTGCTGAATCCGATTGTAATAGGAATTCTCGAACATTGTCTGACGGTGTAGTCTATACGAAACCTCCACCAAAAAAGCGAAAGAAACAAACACCCCCATTAACAGTAAGTACTTCATATTTCAAATGCCATATCTCTTATGTTTCTACCAATGGAAAGTCATCCTTTGCCTGAATATCAATGTCGGGAAATTTCCATCGGATTGGTTGAAAAACACTTTGTGCAGGTATAATAATAAATTTTTTCTATTTATAGCTGCTAGTTTTGCCTTGTGAAATTTGTTTGTTGTTTTAACTATACATTTGATAACTTTATTTTATTTTGACAGCTACACTTGCAACCACACCATCCTATGCCACCTGTTATCAATCGTTGGCTTGATATTTCCAACCTCAAAGCATTTGATTGGTATAGTCCATATCAAGATCGCATTGGAAAGAGCTTACTGATTCATTTGATGTACATCTTGATGTATATTGATCCCTTACTATTAGATGTATATTGGTATAGTTCATATCGAGATCACATTGACAATTGTATGTTCTTTGAACTGAAATTCATTCCTTTCAAAGATATATTATGTTCTTTGAACTCAAATAACGCATGATGAATGTATTGTGTGATTAAACAATGAAACCAGTATAACAGTAAATTTAGGCACTTTTTCTATACTCTTGAGAAGGTACCATCTTTCATTCAGTTATAAATCATATGTATGAGCTATGTCAATCATCATTAACCCTTGAAATAATTTTCCAATTTAGATTCAGAAAACAAATTACTTTGAGTATAAAAGATTAATACATGCACGAATAAGAATGCTGCCACAACGAACCAATGCACTGCAAAACTCAAGGAAGAATAGGAAGCAACAACAATTTATATCAGTTTGAAACTTGAAGGAATTCTTTTAAGGACAATTATTCAAATGTCAAACAAGCCACGTGAAGTTTTTCAGTGTAAACATGAATGGGCTAAGCTTGCGGACTTAAGAGTTAAATTGTATGTTTATGCACTTGAAAACAGACAATGAATAAGACTCTGAAATATCATCAAAAAATTAATTTAATACTTACTATTTCTCATGCTCAGAACGTATTTTCTCCTCTAAAGGTAGCTTGTGGGGTTTAAATAGAAAATCTCTTTTATTTCTTATTTTTTCAGCTTGGGGTGTATTTAATGGTAGTTTGGGAAGATAGTGGGGTTTACTTAGAAATTATAAAAATTTAAATTAAAAGTTGGGGTAAACTAAGAGAAGTGTGGGATTTAAATAGAAAATCTCTAAAATATATATATCTATATATATAAAGCAAAAGGCAGAGAATGGTGAAACATTCAAAATACCAGAAAATGCCCTTGGTAAATGCAAACATTAAGAATTAAAATTATTAATTAAATGAGGATAATATGGTAAATTCACACATTTTCATATTTAAAAAAAATATAATTAAAAAAAAATCAGATAATGGCCTATTTTTATGAAACACAAATACCCATTATTTTTTTTAATTCTAAATAAATTAAATATAAAAAAAAAAAAAAAATCTCTTGCAGGTGTAGAAGCGCATGCAGAGAGGCTAGTATATATAATTGAGGGACTACTACATCCATTTTCTGAATTCAATGACCGAAATGAAAATCCGGAACAAATTCAGGACTATTACCCTGTCTTTTTAACAAAAAACAAGAATTAACAAATAAAAGAGGGGCCATTTTCTAGCCGTAGAATTACCTTCCCGCAACTTATCGGCCATGGCTGTTGCCACAGTTCCTGTGAACTCAGTGTGCGCATGTACACTGCGCTCACTGCGCACCTCAACCAAATTTGTGTCCCAGTTCTTAACAAAATGCTCGTCCTTCAAATTGGGTTTTGAATCTCTGCAACTCCGGACCACCCTACCCTCAAGAAAGCTTGTGGTTCGAGCAGCTAGAACCGAGTCCAAAGGGGTCTCTTTGGGCTTCCGAGCTCCCAATTTTGAGGTACTACATATGTACTGATTCTTTTTCCTTTTCATTTCTTTTTAGATTTGTTCCGAACTGGGTTCACAGTTTATTCTTCCTTTTGAGAATGTGTGCGCGTGAGTTTTTATTCTTTGTTTTGATTATTTTGGGGAATTGATTTTAGATTCCAGAGCCACTAACTGGGAAAGTTTGGAAACTGGAGGATTTTGAATCACATCCTGCTTTATTGGTGAGTTCCCGTTGTGTATTTGTTTTGTTTTGGATGGCTGTTGTTTTTTGTTTGTTTGTTTGATTTTGTGATTATATAGGTCTGTATTTGATATTTTGTGAATTGATTTCTAGATAAACTAAAAGGAACTGAGTGAGTTCTTATGAAATAACGGCTTCAAATGATTTAATATTGTTTTGTCTTACGAGCATTTGAATGCAACTATTCGTTGGAATGCCCAAGTTGTAAAGGGAAAATTCTTGTATGAGGAATTTGCAGTGCCTGACTAGGACAATGTGGAGGTGCTAATATTCCATTAATGGGATTTAAGTAAAAAGCTATATAGAAAATGAGTACATATTCTAAATATTAAACGAATAGTACTAAACCGTACATCTTCTTTCATGCATTTAAATGGCACCTTGATAGTGTGTGTGTGAGAAAAGTAATGGTTACTGTCATAATTTTTTCAGTCTTTTTTCACTTTGAAAAGCTAGCATTTTTGCCTTGCTTTGGAATTTATGATTGCTTAAATCATAATCAGGCTGCTTGTGCTTAACTTGAGCTCTGATAGTTAAGCAGCAGATTTGAGCTTATTTATGAACCAGGTAAGCCAAGATCAATCCGTAGACTGTAGCGAATTGCTGAATGAACTGAGAAAAAAATTAAAATGTTACTACCTTCAGCTCATATGGCCTCAAGTTTTTTTGTTTTTGTTTTTTGTTTTTTGTTTTTTCAGAACAAGTTACTTTAGTAATAACAGCCATCTGTTACTCTGCCAGATATCAGATACTCAGAAAAACATGTGGTTGTGAGCTTTATACAGCTTAAAAACAGATGGCATGTCACCATTTTTCCCAACCATGGAAGCTTGACATTTCACTAAGATAGAGTGTGTATAAAGCAAGAATACCACTAATCATGTCTGTCAGCCTTGGAAATTGAAGAATTGTCTGGAGTCCTTGGTAGTCTGATAGTTATTTTCAGTTGCTAAGCTAGTTTACATGTCCATGAATTTATGCAATTATAGGTATAAGATTAGTTTAATGCCACATATATCAATTTACATAATTGATATATTAATTTTGAGAAAAAAAGAAAAACTTACATGTGGCAGGGACCTTTTTTCTTTTAAAATGCTAATTATTGGCCAACAGTTTACTCAGTAAGATAAAACCAAAGAACTGTAGTTGAATAATTGTACTAGGAGTCATTTCTTGAGCGTTACCAATGTTATTCTGATTTAACTGGAACATTTTCCACTGAATACTTAATTAGTAAGTGGATCTATGTGCCACCGCAGGACCTTTAAAAAGTTTCGGGCCTTTCAGCATTATGCCAATTTTTTCTGTGCATATATGCACGTGAACTAGGTTTGTAGCTCTGGAAAATAAGAAGGAAAGAAGAATTGTGCAAGGGTTTAGTAACAGATCAACACAACCCGTAAACCACAATCTGTTATACTGCTACTCTTCATGCAGGAAGTGAACTCTATGGGTTTTCTTTACTAAATCTAAAATTTGGTTGCTTGTATTCTATCTTTCTTCACATATAAGCAAGGATTAGATGCTTTTTAACAGTGCGATGGCGCAGGTGATGTTTATCTGCAACCACTGCCCGTTTGTTAAACACCTGAAAAAAGGTATCGTGAAGCTTGCAAATTTCTATATGAAGGTAAGGC
This sequence comes from Prunus avium, assembly GCF_002207925.1. The sequence continues at coordinate 18,942 of NW_018922454.1, forward strand.
AGCTGAATTTGCTCCTTCTGAGAGGCTTGATTTGCTAAAGTTGTACCAAACTTCACTGAGCAAATTAATATAGGATAGTAACATGTTCAAATGTGTATTTATTTCAAATATATTGTTATTATTAATATCATTCTTTCTTTTTTCAGAAAGGACTTGCAGTTGTTGCGATATCTTCGAATTCTGTAGCTACGCATCCACAGGTACTACACTTGTACTAACTCCATAATTTGGGGTTAGAGTTTGTGAAGCTGTTGTATGATCAGTCAAAGTGTGGGAACTCTTCCTGACAGGATGGACCACAATTCATGGCAGAAGAAGCTAAGCTGTTCAAATATCCTTTTCCATATCTATATGACGAGGTATGCTACTTCCAAAGTGCCAATCTCAACAGCTTTATAAATCTAGCATTTCTTATTTCATTTTGTTTCTCAATATGGCTTTTGGAAATGTGCAATGGTTGAGTGACAATATTTTACTCTCATAAGAATCTGGCTAGGTTTTGGTCCAACTGCAAAGCTCTCATTCATGCGTGCATGCACACATGAATCTATTAAAATTAAGTTTCTCAATGTACTAATCCAAACTTGAACTTTATCGGGAAATTGGGCAAAATACTATCCCTTTGCAAATTTATTGGCCAAATACTGTCCACCTTATAATCATTTATCAAATACTATCTATAAATACTGTCTTATTGCCTACTTAACACTTTTTATCACCTTTTTCTTTTCTCTCTCAACTCTCTCTTCGCTGTCTCTCTCTCTCAGCTCTCAAAGTTTCTTTTCTCTTTTGTTTCTTGCAAATCAATCTCAAGCACTCAATCAATAGGTTTGTTTACCGTTTCTTGGAATGAACTTGGTTAATTGATGATTCTTTCATGCCTCTTAATTGATGATTCTCTATGTCTGGTTTTGGGTCTTTTGATTTCCACCTAAAATCCCATTTCAATCCCTTCATTTCTTTTTTATTTTGGGCCTTTCTTTTGTGATTTATTCTTCTGCCGGGACTATAAGAAGCAGAAGAGGAAGAGCTCTTCTTGGGTCTTTTCTGCAGAACCTAGTGGCTTGGCTGTTAAGATTGCATCTGGAGGTTGACGATGGAGTTGAGCTTTGTGGGTTTCACGATTTAGAAGAAAAATGATATTAACATATATTCCTATTAAATTACAGTAACACAGCAATATAACACCAATAACACATCAATATAACAGCAATAACATAGCAATAAAACATCAATATAAGACCAATAACACAGCAATACACAACAATACAAAGACAAACCCTTCATCCCATGATAGCTGCAAACAAAAAAGTCACAATGACTCATTTTTGGGGTGAGTACAAACTGTTGTTTTTACGTAGTAAAAATTGATGTAGCACCAGTACAGAGAACTTAGAAATCTAGAGAGATTAAGAGAAGAACCTAATGAGACAAAAGAACAAGAGAGCAGTCATTGTGACTTTTTGTTTTCAGCTGTGATGGGCTGAAGGGCTTGTCTTTGTATTGTTGTGTATTGCTGTGTTATTGGTGTTATATTGACGTTATGTTGCTATGGTATTGTTGTATATTGCTGTGTTATTGGTGTTACATTGCTGGTTATTGATGTTATATTGATGTTGTATCGCGAAACCCACCATTGACCCCATCTTTTAGCTCTCTCTTCTGAATTGCCTAAGCTTGCAGCTGTTTCAACCTCAAAGCTCAACTCCATCGTTGACCTCCAGCTGCTACCTTAACAGCCAAGCCACCAGGTTCTGCTGAAAAGACCCAAGAAGAGCTCTTCGTCTTCCACTTCTTATATTCCCAGCAGAAGAACAAAATCACAAAAGAAAGGCCCAAAATAAAAAAGAAAGGAAGGGATTGAAATGAGATTTTAGGTGGAAATCAAAAGACCCAAAACCAGACATAGGGAGAGAGAGCGAAGAGGGCGCTGAGAAAGAAAAGAAAAAAGTGAGAGAAGTGTTAAGTAGGCAATAAGAGAGTATTTATAGATAGTATTTGATAAATGATTATAGGGTGGGTAGTATTTGGCTAATAAGTTTGCAAAGGGATAGCATTTTGCCCAATTTCCCAACTTTAGCTAACATTTAAACATTGGAGAATAGGAGGTACTAATGGCTCCAAGGGCGAGGCTAGGTTGATATTTGGCATGCATGCATGACAGGCTGGGACTTTTCATGGTTCATTTTAAAACATTGATCCCTGAAAAGCAGAATTTCCTTCCAAGTGTAAAATTAGAAGTACTGAAGAATATAAGAAGTTGCCCTTAGAGTGAGGCTTTTTAGAAAGAAAAAAAGAAAAAGAAATGATAGTCTTGGTTATTCCTTAACCTGAGCAACTTGAGTCTCTTCTTTCCCTTTTCCTATTTTACTGGTTTTCATGGTTTTTTGTTAGCTGTTAGCTAGCCATTCCTAGAATTGAGATTTTGAGGGCAGTAGAACTTCAGGTCGCACATTGTGTTAAGTGTAATACTATATCAATTTGATTGAAACACAGTTATGCCTGGTAACTCTCTAAATTCATTATCTTTGTTAAATATATTTAATACAGTCACAGGATGTCGCCCAGGATTTTGGAGCAATTTGCACACCCGAGTTTTTGCTATTTAAAAAGGTGACCACAACCTGCACCAATCAATTTGCTGAATTTACTCAAGAACACGACCTCATTTCAGCTTTCCTTTAGGGGACTCATTGTAAACTTATCACTGTATCTCAATTTGAGTTAATCCAACTTCTATTTGTTTTACCCTTTCTAGCATGCAACTAAATTTATTACCGTGTAATAGGATGGACGGAGGCCATTTGAACTGGTGTACCATGGACAGTTTGATGATTCAAGACCTAGTAATAATGTGTCTGTAAGTGGAAGGTAGGAAATTCATTTTCATATTAGCGTTATGACTTCTATTGTAAGGTGTGGAAACTGATTTAGAAAACTCCATGTAGGGACTTGAGCCTGGCAATAGATTGTGTTCTCAGTGGCCAACCGGTACCATCGATTCAGAAACCAAGGTACTTCTTTCTTATGCGACGTTTGTCAGGTCTTTAGGATTATGTTCGGCCATGGTTACATTCTAAAAGTAATTGCTTTCCCCCCATTTTTTTTGTAGTGTTGGATGCAGCATAAAGTGGCACCCTGAGAGAAAACTGTGATATGCAAATCTTGGTTTCAATTTTCTTGAGATTATAACCTGTGAGTAAAATTTTTTCTTTCAGGAATTTGTTTGTAAAGGCCGACAGCCATATTGGTATCTGAATGTAACTTATAATTTCTTCTTTTTCTTGTTTCTCTCCATTCCTCAAATCTTCCTTTTTCATTGCTTGGGATTTCTGAAACCTTATAAAGCTAGGAAGTAATGTAATATTATTATTATTTTCTTCATTTGTAATTAGAAACTTTTTATTTATTGTAATGATCAATAAAGTCATCCCCCTCAAGATATGGGATGTCTGATGATGTTTGCACGCTTGATCTTCGATGTTTTCCGCTGCCCCAATTCTTATGCCGATTTGCTGACAAATCTAGTTTAGAATGTGTTGTTAGGTGCTGATTTACAGTCTTATTATTATTAAATATATCTCCTTACTAATTTCCTTGGTCAGGGGAAAACAGGTTTTAATTTCATCTCTTAATTATACAGGAGAAATAAAAATACCCCATGAACTCATCGTAAAAACCACGCAACTAATTGCACCAACACCTGCAAAATCATGGACATGGCCTAAAGGAGAAAATGATATGGTATGTTCTCTATGCTACTATAAGGCTGTCTTTTGATGTATAAGCTGTAGGATATTGACAGGATACGTTTGGAGACTTTTCACCTTTAACAGCTGATAAGAACATCTTTTTCATTTCTTATTGGATTTTCCTGCTGTCACATTCCTTGGTCGATGCATGATTTTATTTATTTATTTATTGTATTGTGAATACAATGAGGGGTAGGTTTTCCCTTTCCAAATCCCACCCTTCCTTTTGTGTCTAGATTGGAACATGAATTCATCAACGGATGAATGAGTAAGTAGATGGTAGGTGAAAGTATGAAATAAGGATAGATTAGATGTTGGAATTCATGGTGAGTGTATGACATTCTAGGGTGATTGATAAATCCAATGTGATGAACGAGATGCCTTTTTTTATTAGTACTACTACCTGTAGCCGGTGGTGGTGGTGGTTTGATGGCTCTAAAAGTTTTTTCTTTTCTTTTCTAATGACATGTTTATTGTTTATTGGAATTATTCCAATTCATACTTTTCTTACTAATACATGCGTATTGAATTTATTCCACTTCTTGACTTTTCCCGCGTTTACTAACAAACATGGAATCAAAATTATGTAATCCAATACCTGAAAAATCAGGAATTAGATTGATTAGGAGGAGGAGTTGATCCCATTCTCATTTCTCTCTCGTTTATTAAATTCCCCAATTCATAACTTCTTACATTTACAGTAAGTAAATGCCCTAAAATCTCACCTACCAATTAGAATGCATGATTTAAAGCTTATTTATCCTAACATTATCAATCATGCCGAGAATGGGATCAAAAATGGAAAAATCGATAAAAAGTGGATGCCGATTGAAGTGCTATGCTTCAATTCTGAAAATTATTGCTTTTATTGGAAGATTTAGAAGAGTGATTAGTGGATAGTTGCTTGCATTATTAGCCATTAGAATCTGATGAGTTACAATACACAATCAGAGTGGGCCTTAGATGGTTCAGTGTCACATGTCCAAGGACAGTGTATCCTTTCAAGAACATGCAGATCATGAAATCTCTTTTTATTTGAGAAAAATAATTGTTGGAAAAAGCTTGAGAAGGATAGTGGTCCAATTTGTTTCTAATATCATGTTTTTTTCTGTGGCTTATATTAAACAAGATTGTCACCTCGACCATTGCTTTTTTAGTCGGCACAAGACCCCACAGACAAACCCAATGGGGCTTGAAAGCTATGACTACTGCTGTTGGTCCCCAAATTGATAATTGCAATTTTGTTGCTCAGTCCTTTTGTGATATTTTACGTACTTCGAAATTGCATTATCAATGGCAGCAGGTTATTGCATTGTTGGGACAATCTGCTGGAATCTTGGCTTTAAATAATGAAGTTTCAAAGTTTTTCTTTCTTCTTTCTAAATTTGAGTCACCGAAATGTGACAGATGATACAGTGAAATCTTAGTTATATGTAGAAATAAATGAGGTTTAGAGTGGGATTCTGCTGTTAACTTGAGGATATTTTTCTCTTTTAATATATTTGCTTGGAATTGTCAAACATAGCCTCTGATCTGGAAAAAAAAGGGATATCACTATTTTGCTATTTCCGGCTACTAACGATATGCCACGTGGAAAAGTTATCACTCGTGTCCTAGCGCTTTTGGCCGGAGATAGCAAAATAGTGCTATCCCTATTTCATGCATGTGTTTCTCCACATCTGGAGAGCATGCATCTGATTGTATCTTCTTACTTTTGAACTAGGCACATTTTACTTTTGCCTTGGTATCTGCACTATTTCTTGGAATTGTCAAACATAGCCTCTGATCTGGGAAAAAAAGGGATATCACTATTTTGCTATTTCCGGCTAATAACGATATGCCACGTGGAAAAGTTATCACTCGTGTCCTAGCGCTTTTGGCTAGAGATAGGAAAACAGTGTTATCCCTGTTTCATGCAAGTGTTTCTCCACATCTGGAGAGCATGCATCTGATTGTATCTTCTTACTTTTGAACTAGGCACATTTTACTTTTGCCTTGCTATCTGCACTAAGGGAGATAGAGGAGAAAGCCCCCATTCTGATAATGCAATTCCTGAATCATAGTGAAAGACAATAAACATGTCTTATTGCTACTACTCAACATTAATCTATACAAAGTGTATCTTTTTACCTGAACAAAAAATAAAAATTAATGAAGTGGAATGATGACTTTAGGGGTTTGTGGGAAAACAAGAAGGTGATCCAATTAGAGGTTCAGATGACCTGGAGAAGCTGGAACTGTGGACTGTAACTTGCGCATCTCCTTTTCCCAGAAAATCCGGTTTTTCCCAATCCTCATTTTCTTGTCTGATCTCCTTGAGCATTGCTGTTACATCTTTCATTGTTGGCCTATCCTCTGGGCAAGGATTAACACAGAGCAGGGCCACCCCAAGCACTTGAAGCATCTCTTGGGTTTGTGTCCCTGATCTCAATATTAGCTGCTGGTCAAGAATTGATGTGAATTCCCGTTTCCTCTCCCGGAGTTCCTTATTGACCCAAGTGACAATATGGGCACCCTCCGGAATCTTGTTATCCATCGGTTCCTTCCCGGTTAGGACCTCCAGGAGCACCACTCCATAGCTGTACACATCACTCTTTTCTGTGATTCTCAAACTATATCCATATTCTGCAAAACATTTTTACATTACAAGCAGTGTTAGTCAGGTATAAAAACCATGTGACCTACATCATCTTTATAGGAAGCAAAATAACATTGAAACTGGATTCATCGACAATAAGAATAAGAGATTAAGGGTTGTGAACAAGTTCAACAACTATGACATTAGACTGGTTTGATTGAGTAACCCGAATAACACAATGAACAGACCACAAAAGAATATGAGGAATTTAGACTCACCTGGAGCAATGTAGCCATAAGAACCTGCAACTGTGTTGGAGGCTCTGCCGCATTCTGGAGAACTCAAAAGCTTTGCAATGCCAAAATCTGCTAGAAAAGATTCATACTGTGGTCCTACCAAGATGTTGTTAGACTTAATATCCCGATGAACGATTGGAGGTATACAATCATGATGAAGATAAGCTAAACCATGAGCTGCTCCCAGTACAATCTTGTACCTTGCATCCCAGTCTAAGAACAGCCTTGTCTCATGGAGCAATCCACCCAAACTGCCATTGCTAATGTAATCAAACAAAAGCAGTCTGGTTTTTCCGTTGTTACAACATCCCAGAAGCCTCAATATGTTTTTATGCCTAATTGATCCAAGAGTACGAACTTCTGTAGAAAACAAGTCGATCTGTGGACGCTCGCCATTATTTACCGGCCATAGCTTCTTCACTGCAATGACCTGTTTTGTCGGAGTCTCCACACGATAAACCATTCCTGAGCAACCCTTCCCCACGATGTTTGAATCTGATAGTCTAGTCACAATATCATTAACAGAAAAATTAAGCTTTTGAAATGGGGTGAAATCCCATATCAAATGACTTTCTTCTTTACCGTCCATCCCAAATGTGATTCCAGCAACTCTAACGAATAAAACTATTCCAGCAAGCATTAGCAATATAGTTGCAGTCACACTAAGAAGAACACAAACAATTAGATATCTGATGGATTTCTTGTCATGCAGGTTACCGTTCAAGTGGCACTCATTTCTGTTAATGCATAGCTTCGGGTTGCCCTCATATGCAGTTGATGGAATATCTTTGAAGAAATTAGTATTGGGAAGTGGACCAGAAAAGTCATTGTATGAGACATTCAGGGACACAAGATTGTCGAGACTGCCCAGTACTTTCAGGCTTCCTGTCAGCATATTGTGGGAGAGATCCATATTGGCAAGTTTCGAGAGATTTGAGAAGCTTTCTGGAAGGGGGCTTGTCAGAGAATTCCAACTCAGATTCAAGAGAATATCTAGACCTTGCAAGCGTCCGATCTCATCTGGGATAGAGCCAGTGATATTGTTGCTGCTCATATCCAACAGCTGCAAATCCTTACAGAAGCCCAATGATTTTGGTATGGAACCTGTAATGTGGTTTCCACTGATGACCAGTTTGTTTAGGAATGTCAGATTGCCCAAATTTTCAGGAATCGCTCCTTCTATCATGTTCATGGAAAGGTCTAAAACATTAAGACCAGTAAGGAATTGGAAAGATGAAGGAATCATGCCTTGGAGCTCATTGCCATGCAAATCAACCATTTCTAACTGGGTACAGTTTCCAATTGCAGGAGGAATTTCCCCATTAAATTGATTTTCTGACAATTCAAGGAAGGTCAATCTATGAAGGAGCCTAAGTTCAGATGGAATTTGACCTGTGAAGTTGTTTGATCCCAGCCGTAAGCGGATCAAGTTGGTGCAGTTACCAATATTGGTTGGAAGAACTCCTGAAAGTTGATTTGATATCAACAACAATTGAGTTAAGTTCTTGAGGTCAAAGAGAGAACTTGGAACTGACCCATTGAGGAGATTGTGTGAAAGGTCCAAAGCTTGAAGTTTCTCACAATTGGCCAGCTCAGTTGGTATGCTTCCATGCAGCTGATTCTGCCAGGCAAAGAACAGAGTAAGTTCTTTTAGTTTCCCAATGACAGGTGGAATCTTGCCAGTAAATCTGTTGTTGTCCAATTCCAGTTGCTTTAAACTGGAAAGGTTTCCAAATAAAGGTGGTATGCTGCCTGATATATTATTCTCAGACAGCAGAAACTCCTCCAACGCCACCAAATTTACAAGAGAAGGAGGAACCCCACCACTCAGAAGATTCATTGAGAAATCGATCACTATCAAATGTGAACAGTTCCCTAAAGCACCTGGAATACTTCCAGTTAGATTGTTCTTCCACAATAGAACTCTTCTGAGTCTTTTCAACCGACTAAATTCACCGGGAATATGACCAGAAAGCTGGTTTTCGTACAGAAACAAATTTTCCAAGGCTGCACAGTTACCAATTTCTGGTGGGATGGCACCTGTGAGGTTTGCAGTATAGACTGAAAGTGTTTGGAGATTCTCTAGTTGTCCTATGCTGCTTGGAATCTGCCCCGTGATTCCCGTAGCTGCAAGGCCAAGAAAAGTTAGTGCTTTACAGTTTGATATCTGCATTGGAATTTCCCCATGAATTCCAGGATTCCCGCCTGCACGGAAGATTTCCAGAGCTGATAACTGGCCTATTTCTGCAGGAACCTTTCCGGATAGCTGGTTATCGCGGAAGATGTCCAGAGCTGATAACTGGCCTATTTCTGCAGGAACCTTTCCGGATAGCTGGTTATCGTACAGCTCAAGTTGTTGAAGCTGTGAACAGTTTCCAATTTCTTTTGGAATGACACCATGCAAGGAATTGGAATTCAGTGATAATAACTGCAATTTGGATAACTTTCCTATCTCCTGTGGAATTTTACCTGTTAGAGCATTGAAGCTGAGATTCAGGGTGGTAAGCGAAGACAAGTTTCCAATCGAGGGTGGAATTTCTCCGCTGAGGTTCCCATTTGAGAGTACAAGGGTGGTAAGATAGTTGAAGGAGAGGAGCTGGCTTGGGAAACTGGTAGGAACATTGAGTGAGGTGATTGTGATTTCGGAAACAAACCTGCTGCTGGAACATATGATATAATCCCATTTGCATGGATCCTGGTCAGCTGGATTCCATGAAGAGAAAAAGGCAGCAGAGGAAGAAGAATTAAAGGTTGAAAGCCATGAAAGTAGGGAGAGGCCCTCTTGGTTCAGAGCAGAGGTGGCAGGAAACAAAGAGATATTGAGAAGCAAGAGAATAATAGTGATTGCATTGCTTGACATGATGAGGTTAATAACAACACTGCTACTTTCTATCTCATCTGAGTCTCTTTAAATCTCTCATCATGTGATAGTGGGATATTGAACTGGCTGCCTCAATCCTTCAAACTGCTTTTTCAGCGGAAAACATTGCTTAAATTTCCTTGGAATAGACTAAAAGCTAGGGCCTTGGAGGGACAGATTAGTTTATGGTTTCTAGTGCAGTTCTGGATATATTAAAAAATTATATATATAAATTGATAGAAAATTTTGAGTATGAAGGGACCTAACTATAGTTTATATGATTGGGGTTATGAGGGACATGCCGTCTTTGAAAAATTGACAAATCTTTAATTATTCATCTATTCCTTTCTGTCATGGGTGTATATTTTTTTGTTTTTTTCCCTCTCATAACATTTGGAAATTAGTCCAAACTAATAACATTATGAAAAATACCAGTGAGGCAAAATCACTACAGGACATATAAGAAAGATTTCGTTAAGCTTTTCTCCTTTTCATTGCTCACCAAATTTGGATGGGATCTCTTGTAATTAGGTAGCTTAACTAATAAGATGAGAGTTCATCGTCTGCAAGTGCACGATTTTTCGGCTTTGAAGTATACTGTACAAATACAAAAACATCCATATGGCAGATTTTGCTTTCTGCATACTTGGTTGCATGCTTCAAATTCTGTTGTACAACAAGCTTTAGTCGTATGCTATGGATATACTGCTATCGTTTGGTGGATTCACTCTAAATCCCTTCATATAATGATTGCTCATCTTTTCAGTTAATTGCAGAACAATCCACATAATGAAAATGACTAAGCAGCCCTCCCAACCCAACAAGGGGAAAAAAAAATTGTAAATAAAAAGAGACACTTCAACTTTTTTATGTAATGAGGAGTATGGTGAGGTCTTCAGATCACCTTTGTATCTGATAAAGTTGTTCATGTCATGGACGTAAGTCAGCGGTTTTCTGAAGGGACAACAACACAGGTCCATGCCTCTTCATGAAAAAGGCTCTTTTCCTTGCCCATGCATGAACCTTCCCAAAACCCCCAAAAAAAACAGCTCAAATTTGCTTTGTCCATGACCTACTAGTAAAAATTTTGCAAGTACCTCCCTGGATGTATTGGTTTTTTTTCTTTCTGACCCATTTTTTCTATCAGATCATGTTTCCTTTTCAACGTCTGTGATCAGAAGTAGATGGTAAATTAACATATATAGGAGCCAACAAGGTGTGGCCTAGTGAAAAAGAATCTTGCCTTGCACACCACTGTGTGTGAGAATACCCTTCTCGTCCCCATAACACATTGGCAGTGTGTGAGAATACCCCCTCCTCCTCCTAACTCCGGGAAAAAAAAACAGAGACATATATAGGGAACAAAAGGCAGCAAGTATTATACACTAGAGCATTAATTAATTTGTATTTGATTTATTTTGTGAGAAATTAAGTACATAAATCTAACAAATATTGTGAGGTGTAGGGAATATAGGCCTACAATTATAGGGAAACCCTAGTCAACATGGCATTGAAGAGAATTTTGGGAATATAGCAAACATACAAACAGAAAAGAATAAGGAAAATGATGCATCACTAGCGTAGGTCTCATAAGGATGTCTCCTCAATGTGAAATGGAAACAAGTGGAATATCTGTAAGGGGATAAGTTATGTATGGATGGTGGGGGCAAGTGATCCCCCAACCACATTTGGTGCCAAATGACTATTTAAATTTGCAAAGTTTTCATTTGGGTTTTTGGTTTTACTTGAAAGTGACCCATAACTCTTTCCAGCTAATTAAGATGGTGAAAAAAATGGAATTAAAAGAGGTTGGAAACGCCTAGAAAGGAAATTGCATCAACAGAAAGTGAAGATAGGAGACACACAGTACCAGAAATGAATAGGGTTAACCCTCTAGATAATCACGAAGGTTAGACATATCATTCACTTATCAACTTAATAATGACATTTTTGTTGATGTTCGATAATATATGTGCGCATAAGTGAATGTCTTTAATCACTTGAATTACAAACTACTTATACATCGATTATCGGGTACATGAATGAGAGTCTTAATCACTTGAGTTACAAATTAGTCCCATAGTCGCTTATGAATTGAGTGCACTGAATGAAGAAGTTTGGACTTAGTAAAGCAAATCATTGAATAAAGTGGCCCAACCAAGCGTGTGGTAATGGCCTAAAAGAGAGGCTTGTTATGGAGGGGGGTAGGGGCGGGGGTGGGGGGCCGCATATTTGCTTCAGCAGGGAGGCACAAAAAGCGAAAGAAAGAACAGTAATTCTGTTGTTGTGCTTCGCAAAATCTAACCAACCGGGAAGGAATTGGCCTTTGCAGTTCATATATCATAATCGAAGATATTGGATCTTGATTGCAGGTTGGACTACATTAAGATATGTTCACAAGATTTAAGAAGAAAAAAGAATAAAAACCTAATGAGATCTGGATTTTTACTCTAATGTGCAAACATACACTTCGTAAAATCTTTAATATGTTAGGTATTTTAGATTTTCTTTTAATTAATTTCATTTTTACCCAAGTATACTTGCTGCCAAAGTTTTTGAAGCCCTGTAAATTTTAGATATTTGCAATCAGTCCAGAGAGATGAGTATGCATGATGTTAATCACGTGTTGTTAACAATTCACTTATATTATAATACATGTATTTATTCAATCTCTCGGGAAAGTTTTTAATAATCATTAGGGGAGTTTGTATGATTTTCTGGTGATTGGACCTAGGACCTAGCATTCACCTTACTTTCAATGCAAAATCAGCCCAATCAAGGCATTGTATTTGGGCCAGAGTTTGATCCTAACTAGCCCAAGCTTAATATTGGTTAGAACATGAAAAGTATTCCTTGCCTAGTTCACAATTATGCTGCAGATGGATAAAAAGTGCACCAGAAGTTCCATAATGCTTTACAATAAGGAACATCAATTCCTTGCCTCATTTGCAATCATCTTATTTGTTATAACAACCAATTGGGATGCCTAACAATAACCTTTCTCTTTCTCTCACAAAATTTCTCAATTTCTAGTACATGGCCTCTCTGACCCAATATTCTGTAGGAGCTTGCCTCACCCCAAACAAGAGCTTCAACCTCAACACATTATTTTCTGTTTTTCCACAAGCACTCAATGCAACAAGTCATATCAGAAACCAGAAGACCCAATTGTCATTAAGTGGGAAAAAGCTGCAGCAAAAACTAATTTCAAATATTGTTGGGAAAAATTGCAAATATGAGAAATGGAGAGTTTTTGGCAGTGATGATGGATCTTGTGGGATTGCACCTCTGCCACTCCCACCTTCTGTGTTGGAGGCAGTTCAAGATTTCTACAAGGCCATCAATGCCAAGGACATAAAAGCTCTAGAGCAACTTCTAGCTGATGACTGCCAGTATCAAGACCTTGTCTTTTATGTTCCTTTTGTAGGAAAAGAGGTTTCATTGCTTTCTCCTTTCTCTCTACTCATAGTGTGAATTTTATTGAAATTGGAAGATGTGACACAAGTTAATAGGTTTCATTGGTATTTGATAAATTAATTACAATCATGCTGAACACCAAATTTATTCGCCTAATTTGTTCACGAAAAATAATGTCTGTACATATGTCAATATCTTATTTGTTTAAAGAATAAATGAGATTTAGAATAGGGTCAAAATTTCATTTGTTTAATAACAGAATTTGATTAAGAAATTTTCTTATTAAAGAGGTACTTTACTAACGAAATGAGGTGTTTGGGAATATGCCCAGGCGACCGTGCAATTTCTTAAGAAGGTGATGGATGCAATGGGATCCAATGTTCATTTTGTCATTGATGCTGCGACTGAAGGTGGGAACTTGACCGCCAGTGTAATTTGGCATCTTGGTAAGTTTCACAACCTTAATTATCTTGAACTTGACTGCGTCACTGTGTGTCGGATCGTGTTACGTGTTTAATAATTTGGTCATGTTTGAGTAAACAAAGTTGAAACACGACTAATAATTGTGTAAATCTAATCAATTAAAAGAATGTTTTGCAATAGGACATAACATTGGCACCTCAAATGCAATTTTCTAGTGATTGGATATTTGTCTTTGGATGTTTTACAGAGTGGAAAGAGAAAGAGATACCCTTTGCCACTGGTTGCACTTTCTTCGAATATGCACAAGTTGAAGGGGAGCTCTTTCTTAGGTATGATTTCCAATTGTCTTGTACTTCAGAGAATTTATATATTTGATCTAAATTCTGTGACTGACAAGAAAACACATGCAGGAAAGCAACCGGCATGGAAGAACTTCCATTCAAACCAGGTGATTTGGTACTGGTACGGATCATATAACCTAGTTATATCATGCTTACATTATATAATTACTTCCTTTGATTGATTGTTTGATTGATTTATTTATTTATATAAATACGCAGAAACTTTTGAAGTCAGCAAGTACCTTCTTTGATCTCTATCCAATGGCGGCTGAAGGTATGCAAACACTCAGTTATTTACACATTGCATGCGGGGCACTTCCAATGGGGAGGTTTTATTTGGGGTACCAATACCATATTTGAAGCCTAACTTTGAGATCTAAATGAGATAATTAATCCTAATATTTTTATTAATCTCAAAATTCTATTTCTTGGCAATTATTTTCAAATTTCCTAATTTAAGTGGTTTTTTTTTTCCTTTCTTTTTGGGCGAGGCTGATTGGCTTTCTCTGCTTTTTTGAGTTTTGCAGCGTTGTTGCTGAAGTCTCATGGAAGTGGCCCGCATGACGGAGTAGATTCACTTTTAGACAAGCTTCGGGGTAGACACTGAGCATGAATTTCTCAACTTCTGCGGTTCTACCAAGCCACATTTATTTACATGCCTTCTCTGATCTAATGATAGAGATTTGAGTCTCATTTATTTACAACCAATAACCAATTATTTCACACATAAATTTGTATTCAAATACGATCTGAATTCTCTATTTGGATTTATCTATTAGAATTTATTACTTGACTTTAGGATTTGCTTCACTTTTGTGGCTAAGAACACGAGTTCAAAATCTGATGGTAGTGAGTGAACTCCCGGCCTAGCTAGCTTCTTCCAGAGCCAGCCATGACTTTTGGGTGGCCCAGGGCATAAATTAAATTGAGGTCCTTCTCCTTTATATACAAGCCTTAACAAGAAAGAAAGAATTTTCTTTTGAAAATCTTGTAGAGCTTTGATTAGTCTAGCTTTGCTTTCCGAAACTGACTGCAAAGAGGATGATACATTGCAAATCTACAAATAAAAAATTATAATTAAATCATGCAATTCAGAATACATATCTTTTCTCACACCTTAGCTCCAACTCCAATTACATAAAAAAAATGTTATACATGCCCTTTCTCTTTTCCTTTTTTTTTTGGTCAATAAGGCTTCATTAGGCACCTGCAAAAGGCCAACAAAACAAGACTAACAGGGCCACCAACTAAAGAAAAACAAAAGAAACGAGCACCATTGAATGTAGACTTAAACAAGAAAAAAATTCGTAGGGGACTCTAAAGGGTGTCCCTCAAATAAAATTATTTGAGGTATCCCTCAATAGAAGGGGACTATATATATAGGAGAGAAGCTACAATGAGGAGTTTAAAGTGAGGAGGTTATTTGAGGAGGCCAATCCCACCATCAAAACATTTTAAATGTTTAAGTCCCATGATTTCTTTACATTTGCTTATGGTGATGGTGAGATTGACCTCCTCAAATAGCCTCCTCACTTTTAAGTTTGATATATCATTATTACACATGTTCCCATACTATGATCCATTACTATACATTAAAATTAAATCTAGGGACTCTAATCAATAATTTAGATGGACTGTTTAACAATATTATGCATAAGTCAGATTATTTAAAAAAATAAATAAAGAGTGTTAGAGTCAGTAGCGCATATACGCGTAGATTGATCAAGATTACTAATATGTTTGTGAGACTTGACTCGAAAACAATAATTTGGATCAACCTACGCGCCTCTCACGGTAGCATCGTTTAAAAATGAACACAACATGACACCAAAAAAAGAGAACACGTTTAAACAAAAGTACACGACATGCTGCAGGCCTATCTAGCTGTACATTGCTGCATGATCCATTTGTAAGTGCAGAAGGCAGATGCATTATGCATACGGAAGAACATGCCATGGAAAGATAACGACCAATGCTCTTCAATCTATGAATATGTATATATATTTCATTGAGTTGTAATTTCATAGTGACGAGTGAGGAGGACCACATCTGCTTCAATTTTCGGGGCCCACCCGTACTCAAGCTAACATGTTTCTGCTCGCTGTAGGCCATATCTGTATGTTCTTGGTTCTTGTTTTTTGTCTTAATATCTTGGTTGGTTTTGATTTGATTACATACGTACAGAGAGAGAGCTTGAATTGATAGATATATCAAATAAATTTATTAAGAGAGACATCTTTGTAACACATACTTCCTATTGTATTTCGGGGATCCCATCGTCAAATTTTCAAGTCTTAATTCATAAATCATTTCTGTAAACGATAATTACTCAAATCAGAAAATACTCACCATTGGATTAATAGACAACCATTTTAGCGTTTCTTGAAAAAAATTGTGTTAGTCTATTTAATTATTTTATCATAATTAACTATTTACGATTCGTCCAATTTTTTTCAAGAATAATCTATGAATAAATACTTGATAAAATAAGGGCATATGATAAACTAATAATCATAGAAGCAACTTTGAATGTACAAAAGTCAAATGTGATGAGATCAGCAGAAATTAATAGCCATAAAGTTAGCAAAATATTAATTGACTCGCTCGATCATATATTAATATAAAAAAATTTATTGTATTATATATAGGTATAAATATATGTATATGCCATGACATTTTTTTTTTACCATGGCATTGGCAATGTAACAGTACTGAACTCGATCCCTAACTACAGAAGAACAAAAATTGTAAAACGAAATTAACTAACAAGAAGTTAAAATGCCTTTGTAATTAGCATCCAATTAAGACCGTGAGAAAACTTCAAATCCTGAAAAATCAAAGGAGCTCCAATTATCACTACAAAGATTGGTGGAGATCTTCATTTGATCATCATCGGACGGTAGTGAATAGTCCAGCTCTTGCAGATGCACCATGGGCTGCCATGAAAAACTAGCAGTGCTACTCGTCAAAGACGACGTCGTTGCTGCATCATCGGACCAAAACACATCTTGCACCACTTGGTCATCCTCCCCTAGCAAACCCTGTAACCCAAATTGATGAATATTCATATCATCTTGTTGATCATGATTAATTCCCATAAAACTCTGAACATTTTCTTCTTGTATTTGTTGATGTTGATGATCATGATGATCATAATGATCAGGAGCTACTAGGCCTCCAAGCAAGTGATCAACGGCTTCAACAAGATCTTGATCAGCCTTTGAAGAATTTTGGGACCCATCAACATCATTTAGCTCTGAGCTGGAATTTACCAAATTGGGTTCATGATCTTGATCAAGATGATCATGCTCATCAGCAGGGCTGGAGGAGTTGTTGTTCAAAAACTTGGCAAACACAGCAGCCAAATCAATATCTGATCCGTTGCCTCCACCTGGCTGGTTATCAGTACCACTTGAGTACTGCCCAGATGTGTCATCAGAACTACTCGAGTTATGATGAATGTAAGACAAGGAAGCGCGGTCAGCCTGCGAGAGCTTGGCCGCCTTCCCGCGGCGATTCTTGCGACAACCGCCACCTACAGGCACGTTGCGCAAAGAACCGCCTTTGGTCCAATACCTCCTGCACCCTTTGCAAAAGTACCTAGGCTGCGAGAGGCTGTAGTTGTTGTAGTAGCAAAATTTGGTGTTGGAAGAGGCACAGCGAGGACAATCCGGGGCAACCTCAATGTGGGGCTTGTTCCATGATCTCTTGTCCATCATGATGAACGGCCCAGACGGGCATTGCAGCATCTGCTCAACAGGAGCTGAGAACATTTTCTGGCAACACAAAATGGTATTTTCAAGTGGAATGTGGAAGTGAGTTTGTGGAGAAGAGAGAGGTTGGGGGGGTATATAAGAGGGTTCGGGATTTAGGAGGGTATGCGTTGGAGTTAGTGCAAGGGCATGTGTGGGGGGGTGTGCGTGTGCGTGTGCGTGGGTGCGGGAGAGAAATTTGTAGGGGAAGGGTAGGTGAAATTACCAATTTGGATATTGTGGGGCTGGAGATGAACGTGGGCGGTTGGGGGAAGCGTTAGGACCAAGGAAGGGTGTGAATTTGTGAGATTTTGATTTTGGTATGCAAAGTGTGTTATTTTCATGTATTCATGTTATGGCGTGCTCTTTACTAGGCGGATTAGCCGTGGCTCTTTCGGCTCACGTGGCATTTCTTCATTGGGCGCATTCATACGAGACGAGAGTGATTGTGGTTGATAAGTCAAAGCTTATTAGTTGTCATAGTTTCTGTACTGTGGGTGCGGGGTGGGTTTTCAAATTACCAATTTGGCCTTGCCAGTACCATTATGTGAAAGCTATATGTCCTAAATATATATGGTCCTGTCCTAGGGATCAGAGAACTTGCACTCACAGCAATGAGTCTGAGGAATAAATGCTTAATTATAACTTAAGAGGACGAAGATTATTAGAAGCATTAATTATAGGAGCAAAATTACAAGTATACCTAATTTTGTGGTTTTGTCTATTATGTTAGTGTCCATATTTATGGACCTTGCCTGAAATAAACAAAAAAATTGAAGTCAAGAGAGGAAATTCGGCACATACCCTTACATTACATTTAAGGTAAAAGTTCGATTCTCGCATTCTCATTCTGCAAATAAGAGTACTTGCTCTTAATGCAATATCTTGTGGAAAAATGTTTAACAATAGGTTTTAGAGTGACAAATTCATGAATTTTTTGTTGTTGTTGTTTTGAGATGTGATAAAAAAAATCTCTGAAATGACCCTTAAACAGCATACAAACTAAGGGCAATAACCTATTTATGCGTCATAATGGGGTCAATTGATTCCTTAAGCGCGATCCGACTATAAGTTAATAAGAGGATGAGGGTCATTATCAATAGCTTTAACGCCAAGTTAATAAAATGCAAACTACTAATTGGACTACTCCACAACTTAATTTCATAATTTAAACCGTTTAATATATTTTAAAACCCGTACGCGTGATTACCATACGAAGTTCACATGGATGCTTAAAATATAGTAACGAAAAAAAATTAAGAGTTGATAAGAGAATGCAAATCTTGATTAGTTTTAGAATGTCAACAAGTTAATTGTCGGCATGCATGCAATGCATGTATGCACTAATACTATACAGTGTACGTTGCTTCTTGGGATTAGCGAGGAATTAGTGCAACTGCGTGTGCAAGGAAGGAAGAAAGATTTGATGGATTAATTAATCATAGGCTAACGTCGCGGGTGTGTTGCATAAACTTGCATTTCACATCCCATAACCCCACATGGCTCACTCTGTTACGTGGCATCATTTCATTCCTCTCAAATTTTTAATTTCAACTTTAATTTATTCAAACATTAAAATATAAGCTTGTTTTGGAGACTTGAATTGAAATACTTGATCTCAATTTGCGGACTATGTTGGTCCACCACTCACACTCCAATCTTAAATTGTGTATCAATTGATCTACCATTTGATGCTAGTAATCATAGTCAACGTATCTGCTGCTCTTTTTGCCAGACATGCAAAACTAGTCTAGCCATAGCCTATAAGATTGAAAGATGCTTAAGCGTTAATCAATTAATAAGTCAAAACCACCCTAACTACTCATTTGGATCTACTTCATAATTCAAATTATTCAGCTTTTTCATTCGAAGATTATTTCTGCAAAATTTCACCCAAATGGGAAAAGCTCCGTTTAAGCCATTCGCTACTAGAAAAGTTCCATTTAAATCACGGATAAGTCAGATAAAGTACGGCAAATATTTAGTTATGCTCAGATAATGTATTCTTCTCCAATATGGAGGTATTTATAAGGAAATACAAAGATGTATTAACCCTAATAATGCAATAGGAAATAAATCTCAATTATAATAGGACTAGACAAATAGGTAAGTAACCAAAATCCTAATTAAATAAGGACTCACCAACAGGATACACCCATGGCTAATACTAGTGTCAGCCACAGACAACTCGTGGCCAAAGTACTTGATTATTTATGAACATTTCCTTGTTTATTAAAAATGTTGTGTTCACCTTTTTATTTGGCGAGAGTTAAACGTTCTTTGATGTGAGTGAATTTTTGGAAAAGTGATCCTTAAATGAAGACCCAAAATGTAAATACATCAAATCATGAGATATATTGTAGAGACGGTGAAATGATGACATGGTAACTAACTGGTTAGTGTTTGAGCATTACTCTGTATATATTAGTTGTGATTATCAAGTAAACAATCATGTAATAGTAAGTGATTATAAGTAATTGATCAGATGAGTTTATATATGAACTTGAAATTCAAATAAAAATGTGCCAAATAAAATAACATTACCCAACTCATATATATATGTTTTGAAATTTCATCTTTCGTGTGACGCTGTCTCTTCATCTCATCAAAAAATTACGTAGCAATATGGAAAATTTTAGAAATCTAGACTCCTTGCCAAAAATGACATTGACAAGCTAGCTTTGTCATTGTTTATAAATTATAAAACTATCTACAATAAGCATATCCATTAGCGAACAATGCAAAGGCATCAAGAAATTGCGTCGGCATTTGACAGCATATGCATGCAAATGTTCAGGTATAAGAGTTCAACTTCATGCGTCGACGGATCGCCTCAATTAATTTTCCCCCATTTGAAACTTAACCAAATTCCATCTTTAATTTGCTTTGTCCTTTTTTCTAAGAAGGGGATATATCCAAAAACAAAACAAAGACAAATTGTTTAACGTGGTTTATGTTTGTGGGAAGAATTTACAACCTCTTACGATGGGTGATGCATGCATGACATGATGATTAAAACAAATCTTATAACTTTTAATTTAAACAGATAACAGATGTGTGTGTGATAAAAAGAAAATATATGTGATGTGAGATTTTTGTAAACGACAATCGACTACACACGTAAGTGATTTATAATCGTATGTACTTTATAGGTTTACACACATATACACGCGTAAACAATTGTCCTTTATAATCGTATGTACTTTATAGGTTTACACACATATACACGCGTAAACCATTGTCCTTAAACTGTTGAAATGTGATCGGTAAGCCGCAAAATACAACTAGAACTAAAATTTTATGAAAACATAATTGCTATAGCCTAGAAAACAAAGTCAATTCAAATGACGTCCTAGTGATTCATTGGTGATTTCCTTTCAATATTGTATTCTTTTTCCCCCCACCGAAATCAATGAAGTTGGATGTCATTATTGCACGTAGGATTGAAGTTAAAAATGGTGTTTGTGGTGGGCAGCCATCAATCTCATGATCACGAGAGTTGCAATATATATCATCCAACTCCATGGGATCGAAAACCTCTTGATGATGAGTTTCAAACATTTAAATCACGTGGGGGTTTGGCGTCGCTTTCACGAAAGATGCGAAGTAGAGGATCAAATAGCTTCCACGTCTCTACTTCTCCTTAGTTTTTAGTTTTCCAGATTTCACAAAATCACAAAACAAAATCATCACAAAACCCAAGAGCTTCTTCTTCTTCATGCATCTGATTTGATTCTGCAATTCCAATTTCCAACCCACAAAGGGGTCACAATTTGCCAACTTGCAAGGCTCTCTCCAAAGCCTTGTCTGGAATTAAGGTCATGTTCAATGTGTCCAAAACAGCACGTGCGTAATGTTGCATGCATGACTCATAGGCTACCATTTGAGTAATTGATGTTGATGTCTCAAAATCCACGTAAGCCAGATGAGGTTTTTTCTGTGGGACCATTTGTCTGTGCCATGAGTTGGGCCCACCTGATGATGAAATGGGTGGTTAAGTGTTTCAATGTCACCGAAGCTTGATGGTTGCCTAAACGCATGCTCTTCAGTTCTGATATTTGAGAAATCAAATAAGCTTGTGGTGGGTTACTGCTATAATTTACTCTCAAAAAACAAAAAATTTACAGTGGACGGAAGAAATTACTCCTTAAAAACAATGTAGTTTTATATATGAGAGGATCTTTATCTAACAAACGTTTTAATATATACTCACATATATATATATACGTGATGCTTCTGCTCGTCAAGCTCTAGCACTACGAGATGCATTAACTTGGGCATCTCGGCTGCTTCTAAAGTATTTAGAAACTGAAGGCGATTCCAAGATTCTAATTCTATTTCTGAAGAAATTAACAAATCCCTACTCCTTCGAGGATTCGGTCAATCATACATGATATTTGGTACTTGCTACAGGATTACACTCAGGTCTATTTTTAGCATATTTTTCGGGAAGTTAATATATAGTAGCGGATTTCTTGGATTAGAATGGACATTATACTGATAATACTTGTATTTTATTTCATCATCTTCCTTTGCGATATTAGTTATAGAGTTAACTTCGATTTGTATGGTCATCAGATCCGTCGTGGATCTTCTTTGTAATATTTTTGCCTTTATAAAATAAACAATTCCTAATAGAAAGATATAAAGTTAAAGGAAAAAGAATTTAAGCTTGCAAGGATCTTAAGTTTATATAAAGAATTATTATTGTTTCCCTCTTTTCGACCAGGTAGGCCGACGGAAGGAACTTTTGGTCCTTCTTCTTTTGAATGCGGGGCGTACCACCACCAAGCCACTAATTTGGGCTTAAATGGAATGTGAGTAGATGGATGTTGCGTCCGAGATCTGACTTTAATCAAACGATTGTTCGGCCGAATAAGGAACCTCCTCACGGCCTAGGTTCTTTCACTACCTCGGGGTCAAGGCTTTATGTGAGCAACCAAATGATGTGGAGTGGATGAAGATTAAGATTAAAAGTGAAACGTAACAAAACGAAGAACAAGTGCGTAAAGTAAAGGTGCTTAAACTTAAATATGATTTAAAGATAAATGCACAAAGTAAAGTGCGTAAAATAAATAACGTAAAGGCGAGAATTAAAATGCAATAAATAAACAAGAACGAAATAAGAACGATAAGAACGGTAAACCAAATTAAATTTGAATTTAAACTTGATGAAAATTCAATAACAATGAAAAAGAAAGCGATTGAAATAAACTTGAATTTAAATGACAAGGTAATATACATTGCAAGAATTTAAACTTACACTAAAGAAAGGAAGAACTTGCTACACTAGGTGCTTGAAAAGTAAAATCCCAAGTCTATGAAAAGAAAAGTGGGAGACGAAAAGTAGGTTTGTCTGTCTAATGTTGTGTGTCTTCTGTCTTCACTTGGTGAGGTTTATATAGGGCATTCGTCAGCCCATGGGCTGGCCATTGAATGGCCAAAAGTCAACTCTTTTTAAAATTTCTTTCCTTGCGAAGCCCCACTAAATTCGTGGGATTGCATTGATGGAGATATTCTGACATGCTTGATTCTTCCTTGCTTTGGAACACTTTGAATTATTACCAACCTCCTTGATTTCTTTCCTTGTGAGGCCTCCGTCATGTGCATATAATCCTCCGAAAATCTTGGGCTCGAATTGGTGGCTCAGAACTGGGCTTCCGAGCTCTCTTAGAATGCCACCCATTTTTGTTACATTTTCATCACATAAAATAATATAAGGAGGGCTTAAACTCTCCAGCCCGGCTGCCCATTCTCATTCATTTATTCCTATATACATATACATAGGGCTAAAGGGCTTTTAGATTGGAGTCCAATTGTCTTACTATATATATAAAATAAGACAATTGGACTCCAACCTAAAAGCCCTTTAGCCCAATTTGCAAAGAGACCAAATACTCCAACCGCAAGAATCCTTGCAGCCCTTCACATCTCTAGTTGCGAAAAAACTGGGCATCAACCCTAAAAATCCTAACGCACCTTCTAGCACAGCCCAGCCACAATGCTTGGGCTCCGTCCATCAAACCCCGGCCACATTCTCCAACTATCAAATCCGGCTGCATCTTGATTCCATACTCGGCCGCATATCGTGCTTCTCAGCCCGGCAGTCTTCTCGCACATCCCAACTCCTCCGGCCGTGCCCAGCCGCTTCTTGCTGCCCAGCTCTTCCGGTCGTGCCCAGCCGCATCTCACTGCCTAGTTTCACCAGCTGCCCTATGATTCAAGGCTCGGTTGTGATTCCACCAAAACTCGGCCCCATCTTCTTGGGCTCCATCCATCGAACCCCGACTGCACTCTCCAAAATCTGGCCACAATATCCTTCAATTCGTGCTCCCAATCTCGATCGCCTATTCTCCAAATCTCAAGCCATTCCGGCCGCAATAGAGTGTAGCCCGGGTTGGGTGATTTTTCACCATGCCCAAACATTGCCCTTTCGACTTTCTTAGCTTGGAATTGGTGTAGAGGTAAGCAAATCGAAACCCGAGACCTCTCAATTTCTAAAGTTTGAGACTTTTTGTTTGCCATGCACGTTACTAAATTTTGAATCGGGTTGGATGCCTAGGCCATTGCTTGGCTCTTTATGTATAATTTTACTATATGAAAATTAGATAGTTAAATTCAAGAAATAAACTTGCAAGCGCACAAGGTTAATGCAATATAGCCAAGGCAAGTACAAGGTCTCTCCTTATGTATAATTTTACTATCTGAAAATTAGATAGTTAAATTCAAGAAATAAACTTGCAAGCGCACAAGGTTAATGCAATATAGCCAAGGCAAGTACAAGGTCGTTCTCACGGAGACTGAATAAATTCTCAAGTTGTTGTGAATTATAACTAATCTAAATCCTAAGTTAGTCTAGACACCCTAACTAATAAACTTAAAACTAATGACTCAACTAAAACTTAATAAAGGAGTTTTGAAAGTTGGTTTTGAGAGATTTTCTTTAAAAGAACGTTGAAAACAAGAATAAAAAGACAAAATAACGAAGAAAAATGTGAACTAAATAAGTTTGTGAAAGATTTTAAAGAAGCTTACCAAGACAACAATTTCACCACAATTCCTCTTATCCAAACCTTAGCATGCATACTATCAAAATTCCCAAGTTATGTTGATGATTAGTTCTCCAAAATTATGATTAATTCTTTTCACAGCAATTAACCACTTCTTTTTACACGCAATTTATCCTTGGCGTGAGGCATAAATATAAACATATAAAAAGACCTTAGGTTCAATGAGAACTTCACACAATCACACAAACCCCTAAGAGTATGGTGTTTACCTTAGGCGCATTCATGAATTTAATCACAAGAAGCAAAACTCATATTAGGCATGGCGTATACCCTAACATGCATCAAATTACTTAACCAAAAACCTAGATGGTAGCTAAGCATCAAGATCATTAGTTAAGAAAATAAGCACAGTGATTAAATTTCAACAACATGGAAATTCTAATAGCATGACATAACTAAGCTTTGAATAATTAGAAAAGGGTTATATTGTGTCTTAGTAAAAGAGAATTAGTTACTCATAATCATGGTAACAAAGCAAAAATGAAACATGGAGCAAGAGATAAGAAAAACCCTTAGAGTTTAGAGGCACGGTCCCTCTTCCTTGCTTCACGGTTGAATTCTGAAATTTCTGGTATCCTTTGAGTCCCCACGACCTCCCCTCTTAAAAGAACCTAAAACCTAGTTAGAATGGGCCTAAACAAGTGGCCTTACATGAAGACTTGATTTCCAAGTCAGTTCCTAACTAGAAAAGGTAATTAAAACTAAGTTTCCTAAAACCTCCAGGAAACTGCACGTGATCCTCATTGCGAATATGATTTGAACACATTCCTGACCTCCAAAAATTACATACTACCACTCTTTGGAAAGCTCTGGATGTCTTCTTTGTAGCCATATGTCGTGTGCCTTAATCTGATGTCGTATGAGTGAGTTATGACCAAAATACCCCTGCTGACTCAGTGTTCTCCGGGAATTGGTTTAGGCTGAGTTGTCTGATTAAAAATGGATACCTTAGCAGTCTTCAAAAATTATGAAAATATTGGAAAAACTTCAAGATGCTGTCTTCCATCTCCAATTGGAATCATGTCAAACTCTATTACGAGGAATATTTGGCGAATTTATACATTTCGTGGCTCATAAGCTGAAAAACCAGAAAATAACTAAACTCAGTGTCTTTAGTCCAAATTAATTCACAAAACTAAGTAAAAAGGATATCAAATACCCCCAAACTTGGATTTTGCTAGTCCTCGAGCAAAAAAATAAAGAATGAAGAAAGAAAAATGAAGACAAACAAAAAGAAACAAAAACACACGACACACGACACATAAGACTCTTCTTCGTACAAACCAAAGGTGTTAGTCTTAGTCCAATTTTTCTCCTCACCAATTGCAATCAATCGAAAGTACATTGGAACAGAAATCAGAATTCTCAACTCATAGAAAGGTTTAAAAGAAAGAACAAACTTCCAAAATTTTAAACAATTAACTCAATACAATCAAAGAGATTTACAAAAGATTAGTAAAGATCTACTCTTTTCTTGGTGTAGTGTGAGGCCAACACAAATGCAGAAAATTAAACCAATCTCAAGTATGCAGTACCTCTTATGCTATAAAATACAGGACTACCTAGCAGACAACTAGCAGAGGCATTCTATTTTTATTCTTCTTCTCTCTTTTTTTTAATTTTTTTTAATTTTAATTCGGAACAAGCTTTCTAATCAACCCATGTAACGAGCTTTAGGTCAGTGACTCCCAAATCAAATGACTTTAGGGCACTAAATGTGAAGACATCCCAAAGGACTTACTCACTCGAGTTGAAAAGGCTTGTATGTAATTTCCGAATTTTAGCTTTTAGCTCACTTCAATTTCCACCCTAGCTTCGTTGAATTGTACTTTGATTTTGCATAGGCCTGTGACTTCTTCGGTCACTTTCAATATGATATACCTTTTTCGAACCTTTTAGTTAAATGCTAACTAATCCTATATTTTATAAAACAAAAGGATGAGCATACTCAAAACTTGTTTGACTCCCTGCAAGAATGTTGGTGTGCATGTGAAAGTCTCAAGGTGAAGCATATGACTAATCCACTAATCCAAAGTAAATAACCGTGATTGCAAATTGCACCATATATTTCATAATGGAAGCATGTTCAAACCTTTAAACTCAACACAAATGCCGAAAATTAAACCAATCTCAAGTATGCAGTACCTCTTATGCTATAAATTACAGGACTACCTAGCAGACAACTAGCAGAGGCATTCTATTTTTATTCTTCTTCTCTCTTTTTTTTAATTTTTTTTAATTTTAATTCGGAACAAGCTTTCTAATCAACCCATGTAACGAGCTTTAGGTCAGTGACTCCCAAATCAAATGACTTTAGGGCACTAAATGTGAAGACATCCCAAAGGACTTACTCACTCGAGTTGAAAAGGCTTGTATGTAATTTCCGAATTTTAGCTTTTAGCTCACTTCAATTTTCACCCTAGCTTCGTTGAATTGTACTTTGATTTTGCATAGGCCTGTGACTTCTTCGGTCACTTTCAATATGATATACCTTTTTCAAACCTTTTAGTTAAATGCTAACTAATCCTATATTTTATAAAACAAAAGGATGAGCATACTCAAAACTTGTTTGACTCCCTGCAAGAATGTTGGTGTGCATGTGAAAGTCTCAAGGTGAAGCATATGACTAATCCACTAATCCAAAGTAAATAACCGTGATTGCAAATTGCACCATATATTTCATAATGGAAGCATGTTCAAACCTTTAAACTCACCTATTAATATCAAATTCAAAATGTAAATTTCACTGTACTTTGAATTGTTCACAATTAACAAGAATAACAAACAACTAGATCAACAAAAAATTTTAATACCTAAACAAAATTTTGTTGTGAAAATGAACAAAGACTTTCACTCACTCCCCTTTAGACCTTGTTGTTGATGGACTTTGTGACACATACAATGATAGATGAATCACACACACACACTTGAGAAACCAACCAAGCACAAAGTGACACAAGTATTTTAGAGGTTCACCAATTGCCTACATCCTCTTGGTGATCCCCTTGAGAAATTCACTAATGAAAAAATAGGTTACAACTTTGGTTTACACAGAAACCCCCTTAGAACTCTATTCTCTCCCAAGCTCTCTTTTCTCTCTCACCCATTGCTCAACACTTTGATGCACTTGTGAACACTCTCCCACACTTGGTGTTTCCCTCCTTGGTGTCTAGACTCTCAAGACCCAACTCAGCTCCTATCTTGAACTGATTGCCCTCTTTCTCTCTTCCTCCCTTGATGATATTACCCTTACCCTTAGTGAACTTAATCACCCCTCGGAGAATAAAGACCAATCCCTCGGTGAACTTAACCTCTCTTCAGCTGCCCTTGCATCCTCTTCTTTATAGACAGGCCTTGGACTTTGTAGAGGGCTGCAATTACTTCTCCATGTTCTTGCTATTAGCCACCCACCTAAACAAAAGGTTAGGCAAACCAGAAAATAAGCCATAAAGCATGCACCCTTTGTCCCCCCATCTAGAAAACCTTTAATACAAGTCAACAAACAACATTCAATGATGTTCCAGCTTTTAAGGCACATTGCCAAACTTCCTAGAACCCATAAAAGACTTTGGAGGCACTTGGAGTTAGGTAGGGAACAAGCACATGTGAAGAAACCTTGAAAAACGAGTGAAAAATTGAAACAGCAACACTGGCGACCAGTCGCCCGTCACTGGCGACCAGTCACTGAAGACTCTGTCAAAAAGCGACCGGTCGCTTACTCCTGGCGACCGGTCGCTGGTCGCGATTTCTCGTTTCTTCGAACCTCCTTCAAAGCACCCTTTATCCCCCCATCTAGAAAACCTTTAATACAAGTCAACAAACAACATTCAATGGTGTTCCAGCTTTTAAGGCAAGTTGCCAAACTTCCTAGAACCCATAAAAGACTTTGGAGGCACTTGGAGTTAGGTAGGGAACAAGCACATGTGAAGAAACCTTGAAAAACGAGTGAAAAATTGAAACAGCAACACTGGCGACCAGTCGCCCGTCACTGGCGACCAGTCACTGAAGACTCTGTCAAAAAGCGACCGGTCGCTTACTCCTGGCGACCGGTCGCTGGTCGCGATTTCTCGTTTCTTCGAACCTGCTTCAAAACGACCGGTCGCCTCCTGCTTCACTTGCATCCTAATTGTGAGCCAAATTTACAACAATATCTACCTTGGCGAACCATTAATCACCTCGTGAACCATTGTTGACCTCTAGAACCTCTTTCAACCTCTTAGAAATCGTTCTAGTAATTTCCAAGAACTCCACCATGGCAATACACCTCTTGCCTCAATGCACCTTTGGTGGAAGGTGCTCCACCCAAGTCTAAACTTGAGTAACCTGGACCTCTTTTGCAGAAGAGAGATCCCCCATGCCAAATTCCTTGCTCTTTGCCTTCCCGAAACCTTGAATCTTGGACATGCCTTGATATGCAAACTGCATACCAAACCTTTGTTCACTAAATCCCCACTTAGCTAACCTTGCTCTTGGATTTAAGAACATATATCTCTTTTCATCAATGCACCTCTCCAACTTTCCCACTTCATGCTCCCTATAGCACTCCGAAACGTGGCTGGAACTTCTTGATCCATCCATCCAAAACCTAGGGACGGTTTGATGGATTCCTTGGGCCCGGACCTTGCAATTGATTATGGCTCCACCTCAAGTAGAACCCCTTTGTGAGTTTGTTGTTGTTGCCCTCCTTCTTCAACCCTTGTGTCAAGCTCCACCTCAAATGGAGTCTCTTCCATGACCACCTTGGCAAGAAGCTTCTCTTCAACAACATTCTCCTCCTCATCCCTTATCTTGACTTCACTTTCTACACCTTTGAAATCAAGCACCTTTGATGATGAATTGCTAGTCACACAACCTTGACTAACCATCCTTGCCCAATTTAATTGAGCAAACTTGCAGCTGCATTATGTTGAACCGACTCCTTGACATTAAGATATGTTTCTTGCTCTTCCTTGGTACTAATCTCTGCACCTCTTGCACATGTACCACCCAAGAGCTTGTATGTGTTGTTTGGTTGAATCTCCCCCCCTTATAACCACCACAGTACCTTGTGTGACCATGAGCTTCCCTCCTTTGGCCTTGTAAGAACAACCTTCTCTAAACAAAGAGCCAAGAGAGAGTAGATTCATTCTTAGTGCAGGTACAAACCTTACCTCACTAAGACTCCAAACTTCACCATCTTGCAACTTGATCTTCACAGTCCCTATGCCCAAAACTTCACATGTAGTTTTGTCTCCCAACATAATCTTGCTGGCCTTCTTATCCTCATATGTGTCAAACATCAACTTATTTGCACACACATGATATGAGCACCCGGAATCTAAAATCCAACTTGAAGTAGAACTCTTACTTGAAGAATTTGCCATGACTTCCCCGTTACTTTCCTCCTTAACCGTCAAAAATTCATCACAAATGTCATCATCACACACATTTGCTGAACTTCCAGCTTTCTTCATCTTCTCCTTCCATATCGGACAATTTTGCTTCCAATGATCCTTAGACCCACACTCGAAGCACCCTTCTTTGTCCTTGGACTTAGTATTCCTCCCGTTGCTTCTCTTGCCTCCACGCTTGCTTGAACGGTTCCCTGCGAATAGACCCGCATCTTAAGAGTTCTCCTCCAAACGTTGGGACATCCGATGATGCGTCATTACATCTTGCACCACCTCCTCAAACTTCAAAGTACTCTTCCCGAACATAAGCGTTGTTCGGAAATGTTTATAAGACGGAGGCAAGGATGTTAGAAACGTGAGTGGCTTATCCTCCATATCATACAACACTTCCATTCTTTGCAAATCAACTGCACATCTATTGAAGCTGCTCAAATGCTCCATTAGATTACCTTCCTCATCCATCCGAAGATTTAGGAGTTCTACCTTGAGGAAGAGCTTGTTGGACAGCGACTTCCCTGCAAACATCTCTTCGAGCTTCTCCCATGTTTGCTTCACTGTGTCTTGCATCACGTTGATAAGCACCTCATCTGCGATGTAGTTCTCGATGGCTCCTCTAGCCAATGATGAATTGCTAGTCTTAGCACCTTGACTAACCATCCTTGCCCAATTTAATTGAGCAAACTTGCAGCTGCATTATGTTGAACCGGCTCCTTGACATTAAGATATGTTGCTTGCTCTTCCTTGGTACTAATCTCTGCACCTCTTGCACATGTACCACCCAAGAGCTTGTATGTGTTGTTTGGTTGAATCTCCCCCCTTATAACCACCACAGTACCTTGTGTGACCATGAGCTTCCCTCATTTGGCCTTGTAAGAACAACCTTCTCTAAACAAAGAGCCAAGAGAGAGTAGATTCATTCTTAGTGCAGGTACAAACCTTACCTCACTAAGACTCCAAACTTCACCATCTTGCAACTTGATCTTCACAGTCCCTATGCCCAAAACTTCACATGTAGTTTTGTCTCCCAACATAATCTTGCTGACCTTCTTATCCTCATATGTGTCAAACATCAACTTATTTGCACACACATGATATGAGCACCCGGAATCTAAAATCCAACTTGAAGTAGAACTCTTACTTGAAGAATTTGCCATGACTTCCCCGTTACTTTCCTCCTTAACCGTCAAAAATTCATCACAAATGTCATCATCACACACATTTGCTGAACTTCCAGCTTTCTTCATCTTCTCCTTCCATATCGGACAATTTTGCTTCCAATGATCCTTAGACCCACACTCGAAGCACCCTTCTTTGTCCTTGGACTTAGTATTCCTCCCGTTGCTTCTCTTGCCTCCACGCTTGCTTGAACGGTTCCCTGCGAATAGACCCGCATCTT
>NW_018922455.1:11175-36695 GCF_002207925.1 Prunus avium
TGTAAAATAGGAAGCTGGGTTGGTGGGGTTTTGGGTTGAGTTGGTAGCTTTGAGGGATTGAGGAAGGGAAAAAGTTGCAGAGAGAGGATGATATTCTGGGTCTGTAAAATAGGGAGGTGGGTTGGTGAGGTTTTGGGTTGAGATGGTAGCTTTGACGGATTGAGGAAGGGGAGCAAGTTGCAGAGAGAGGAGAGGATGAGGCGAGCAATCCAGAAAATAAAAAAGGAACGACACTTGGGAGGTTCGAACTCGGGATGATGAGGATATAACATGTAATTGTGTGAAACAAATAAGGGCAATATGGGCAATTTGAAATTTTCATTTAAACCTCCGCATGCTTCTCCTCGCAGCAGTTTTCAGAAGCAGCTCCCCACCTGCTTCTGTTTTTCAGCTTTGAATGACAGCAACTTATTAAATAAGCAGCTTATTTTTGTTTTACCAAACACCCAAATCTCCAAAACTTTTTTTTAAAGCTGCTTATTTTTTAAGTTAAGCAATACCAAACTAAGCCTAAGTATGTTGCAGCTCATGAATTAGCAGCATTTGCTAGTGAGCTTGTGTGAGCTCCTCCTACTACTAGTATAACTGTAACTTTGTTGATCCAATTAAAGCTTTATCTTTCATTTTCCAAATAAATAAAAAATTTGTTATGAGCCTCAATTTTAATCTGTGCATTATTTATTGCTTGGTTTTGAGTAAAATGTTCTTGGTACGTGCCCCATACATGCTCACAATTTTTCCCGTGTTTAAGCAAATTTAAAAAACAATACTTATGCATGAGGGGCTTGTAGCTTTAAAAAAACAATACTTATGTGTAAGTGGCTTGTAGCTCAAGTGATTAAGAGCATTTAACCTTGCATCTTAGGTCCCAAGTTTGTTTCCCCACTCCCCAAATATCGCATGTATAAAAAATAAAAATAAAAAACAATATTGATGAGAAAAAGAAAAACACTTTAAAAACTGCTTAACCTAAGCTAAACACAAAAATCAATAATGAGGCAAACTCAACAACAACAACAAAAATATATAGAAAAAAACAAGTTCAAATATTCAAGATTTTAGACAACAAAATCGAAGAAAAATTTATATACTATAACAAGATTTTGGTTGAAACCTTCATGAGCTACTAATTGATTCTCTTTGTGGGGGCTAATTGTTTTTTATTTTAAAAAGTAAATGTATTATACATGTATTTTTCATATATTATTGAAAAAATAATATATATTAAAATATTAAAATAAATTATATGATGGTCGAACTTTTCAGTTGTATCTTGCCAAAATTTTACCGACTAAAACACCTACATATTTATTCATACTTTTCCTGTTACGTATTTTACTAATTAATTGCCTAATTTTTCCTTAAATATCAGACAAATGTATTTATTTATTTATTAATTGCCTATGTGTACTAATTTTTAACAAATCAAACATAATGAGCAGGAAGTTAAAATGGGCCGTTTGGGCGTTCGCTCAACATTTTTATTCGATCTTCGACGCGTATTCGACGCTAACTCTACGCGTCTTTGACGCTAATTCTACGCGTCTTTGACGCGTATTCGACGGAATATATACAGTCGTCGTCACCGCGAAGCTTAGGACTCGATTTTGAAATCACATCCAACCCAATCCGCTCTCTGATCTTAACAAAAATTAGAAACTCTACAATTTACGCTCCGTGGCCGTCGACTTCGTTCTTGTCTTGTTTAGCGCTTCAATTCTCTTGCGTTCTCTGAATTCGTTTTGGGCGTTCTCTGGGTTTGATTCGGTTTTCGGCGGGCTTCCATCTTTGGCTTCAACGGCTGCCGGAAACCCTAGTTTTCCAACGGTCAGAGATTAAAACACACTATTCAATTTCCGTTCTTTTTGTGTATTCTTATATAATTTACTTTTGGATTTATTGAATTGAACCTAACGATTTCTTTGCAGGCTTTGATTTTGTGCACCTGTTAATCTACTTGCTGGGTTTTTCATATTCTCTCTGTTTTTTTTTTGTTTGGGATTTGCATACTGAGTGATCCATTTGCAGGAGTTCTTATATTTTGCTTATTGTTTTGTTGGATATTTGCAGGGTATTTGATCTTTAGTCTCTCTCTCTGTCCGCTTTTTTGTTATTGTTTTCATTTTTCACATATATATTGTCTTGTGGCATCTTAACATAACAATGAGGTCTTTATATACCTTGAGGTCACAGTCTAGGTGCCCTCTTGAAGAACGGCTTCTTCAGAAAAGGAATTCTCGGGAAATTTGGACAGGTTCATACCAAATAGGTCTGCAATGGATTTTGATTTTGCGCATTACATGCTTACTCAAGGTAGGAAAGGTAAGGAAAACCCATCTAGATATGGAAGAGACTATAGGACGCAGTTGGCAGAGGCTATGAACATGAATCGCACTAGAATCCTCGCTTTCAAGAACAAGCCTACTGCCCCTGTAGAGCTTTTCCCGAGCAACTTCTCTTCTTTGCGACAGGATAAACCGGCAAACCATAAGCCACACAGACACATTCCTCAAACTTCAGAGAGAACACTGGATGCTTCTGACCTTATTGATGATTACTATCTGAATTTGTTGGATTGGGGAAGCTCCAATGTTATCGCAATAGCTCTTGCAAACACAGTTTATTTGTGGGATGCTACTGATAGTTCTACTTCGGAACTGGCCACATTTGATGTTGAAAGGGGACCTGTTACCAGTGTCAGTTGGGCTATTGATGGACGCCACATTGCCATTGGACTGGACAATTCCGAAGTACAGCTATGGGATTCAACTGCTAATCAGTATCTGAGAACCTTGAGAGGTTGTCACAGATCACGGGTAGGCTCACTAGCGTGGAACAATCACATTCTTACAACTGGAGGAATGGATGGCCGCATTGTAAACAATGATGTAAGAATTAGATCGCACATTGTTGAGACATACAGAGGACATGAACGAGAGGTTTGTGGGCTTAAGTGGTCGGCCTCAGGCCAGCAATTAGCAAGTGGAGGAAATGATAACCTGCTCCATATATGGGACAACAGATCAGTGGCACCAACACAGTGGCTTCACAGGCTTGAAGACCATACAGCTGCTGTAAAAGCCCTTGCTTGGTGTCCTTTCCAGAGAAATTTGCTAGCTTCTGGTGGAGGTGGGAATGATCAGTGCATAAAGTTCTGGAACACTCACACAGGTGCATGCCTGAACTCGGTCGACACTGGCTCTCAGGTCTGTGCTTTGCTGTGGAATATGAATGAACGAGAACTGCTTAGCTCACATGGGTTTACTCGGAATCAGCTTACTCTTTGGAAATACCCATCAATGGTTAGAATTGCAGAACTCACGGGTCATACGTCTAGAGTCCTTCATATGGCTCAGAGCCCAAATGGTTGCACAGTAGCATCAGCAGGTGGTGAAACACTGAAATTATGGAATGTTTTTGGGGACCCTGAGGAGGTTAAACCAGCTCCACGACCTCCCAAAGAGCCTTTTGCCCAAGTGAGTCGTATCCGCTGAACAAGAACATGAGAACTTACATCAGATGGAGATTTATGAACCAAAAACTACAATAAAGTATGGGATGCAGAACTGGAACTTTGATCAGTAGTATTCTTTTTAGCGCAGGTTGAAATGAAATGAAAAGCTTCAGCAAAAGTCTCAAACAGTTGCAGTGCTTACACGAACAGCGATCTTAGGCCATATTCTTTCTCAATTCCCCTGTAGGAAGAGTGATGGGAAATAAGAAAAATTTGTACTATTTAGTTAGTAATGGATTTCAAGAAATCCTTGAAATCATAGACATCAATAAAGCTAGAACTGATCTCTTTTCCCAGCAAAAAAGAATTCCAATTTTGGAATCACACCCCTGCCCTGATATATGCTTGTGGTTGTCTCGTTGATCACTCCGGTTAGGCTGACACCAGTATGCCACAGAGGCCACCGAAACCGAAGGGGGAACTTTGTTTTTGAAGATTCAAGTAATGTGGAGCTGTTGGTGCTGCAGGCAGCTTAATTAGTACTAGCATTTGCCTAGATTCTATTGTGTCTCATTTTGTTAACCTGTAGCATGCTGTATTAAACTAGCTTCCTAGCAGCAATGACATTGTTAATGTTCTTCCTTAACACTTCCTCTTTTTTTTTTTTGGTAGTGTGATCCCTGAATTTTCAATCTCTCCATAAAGGTTTATCTTCCAAGTGTGTTCCCTGAATACAATTATCATGTTTGTAATTTCGGTGAACCAATTAAAGCTTTATCTTTTTGTTTGCCAAATAAAAAAGTTATTATGAGATTCAGTTTTAATCTGTGCATGGTCCCATTGCTTGGTTTTGATTTGACCAAGATTCAGTAATTTTGGTGAAAACCATCAATACTCTGCTTGTGCAACATAAATTTATCCTTAATTTTCACACTCCAATTGAATTAAGGAACAGAAGCAACAAAAATATCCTTTTTCTAAAATTCTTATGAATGAATTTGGCTCTCTTAAATCATAATAAATCAATTCGCAACCGGATATCATACATGGATTTTATTAAGACAAGGAATGATCATATAATCCTCAACTCTATCCCTTGATTTATTTCCTGCGCTCAAGATCTCACCTCCATCTTCGTCGATACTGGTCCAACAAAACAAAGGGAAGATTACTTAGCATGATCAAGATGCAAATATTAATGTAAGCACGAGATATATAAATTGAATAATGCTACATATAATGAAAGCATGATCAATCATGTAATGTTACATATACTTAATGATGATATAGTTGATTAAACACATTTCTCACATAAATACAACGGTCGGTAGAATGTGGTCAGTAAATATAATACACACTTAAACTTTCCACTTAACATGAGCAAGTGCAATAATCAAAAGAGACCCTCACTTCACAATGGATGCTCTTTGAGATGGGAATAATCAATTTCAATCCCACACATCCATGGAGAAAAGAGAAAAGAGAGAATTTAAGCCTTGTGTCAAAAAAATACGTTAAGTTCTTCATACGCGCATATAATATTCCTTTATAAAAAAAAAAGTCAAACGAGGTCTTTTAAAAGAAAAACGAAAAGCATTTATTTACAAAAAAACAAAAGTTACAACCATCATCAGGTTGAAAACTTGCAGACCACGAAATCCCACTTCTCCAATATACCTTTCTCCTTAGGAAATTAGAAACCCCACAACTCTATTCTCAGTTTCCATTTTTTGTTGAATCTTTGCCAAAGCTGCAAGCCAAGTATGCGAGTTATGAAGCACCCTCAGGCTTTCTACTTCAGAATCCCAGAACCAGAAGAATGTGATCTCACGGATGAAGATGAATTATATGCCTATGGTTATAAACATGTTGCCTTGTCTTGTTCTGAAATTAAGCCTTGTAGTCGTTGTGAGGCCTCTTCTTCCACGGAAGGTAGCTCTTCTCTTCATTCAGTTTGTGGTTTCTGTTCTACCCCATCTCTGGATGATGATGATGAGGGAGAAAGCCATGAAATTGATGAGATAAACAGCCCACAGAGCTGTCAAATATAGTGTAATTGAGAGAGTAAAGAGTGAGGAATAAGAGATGTTTTGCAGAGAATTCTCCCTTATATCTTTGTATTGCTATCATGGAGATATTTATACACAATGTAGAAAGGGTAACTATTAGTTACAAACAAGTATACAAAACATGGAGCATTTCCAGGATTTGTGTCTCCCTAAAACATGGAAAATGTAAACATGCCTAACTAAGACTTGCCTAACTATGACTTGCCTAATTATGACTTGCCTAACTTACTTGCCTAACTTACTTGCCTAACTCTTATGACTTGACTAACAAGAGCGACTTTGGACCATTAATTTTGTTTGTACTATAATCAACCGGGCACATTCAGTACTGTGAGACCAGCGCTCAAATAGACCTATAACCTACCGAAGGTAAGACACTTATGGTAATTCCTAAACATTGATGACACCATCATGATCTCAGCTATCGAAGAAATCTTCCTTCGATATGGTAATTGTCTGCCAAAGGCGATTGCCGAAGCTCTCAATTACTGAACCTAAGCTTTGGACACATGTCGCCACCACAGTGATTTACACAAAGTCCCACATCGAAACTTTGTGCAAACCCCCACTTTCATTTATATATAAAAAAGGAATAGTGCCCAGGTAAAAAAAAACTACTTTTCACCTTTACTGTTACTCTGTCAAAATTATTGTGTACCTCACACTTGCTGACTTAAGCATCGGAAAGCCTTTGGTAGGTACCACACCAGTACCTGAAGCTTGATGATTGTTTCTTCTGTCCTTCTACATGGTAACCTTGTGATCGAAGATTTCCCCTTCTGAAGGTCCACAACCCCCTAGTCCTGATGCAGACTCCGCACTTCTTCTATCTAAGTTGATATCCAATTTTAGACATCAACAGTTTGGTGTCATCTATGGAAATCGAATTTTGAATCTCACATCTCTACTAGCCCCGTTATCTCATTTGCCAATCAGACCTCATCACCTCTTCGGTCCATCACACTTCGTCATGTCGAGCGAAACTAACCTTGGCACTCAACATCACACCCCCATGTGGAATCCTCCAAAAGGAAACCTTCAATCGATGCGCATCTTTAGGCCAAAGTGGAGCGAATTCATGTAGACGTTGCAAAAATGGCAGAGAACTATGACCACCTCTGCACCAAAAATGTCGAGTTGGAGCATGACTCCTGAATCTTGAAGCGTAACTGGGAGAACACTTGCCACCAGTTAGCCTAGCACGATCTCACCCAAGGTGTCTAGCATAGCTTGCCGAACCAGCCAGCCATTTCACTTCACAGTGTTTCAAAGTAGCCTCGGCATGACAAAGGCAAAGGTCACCTTCATCTTGAAGCGGCCAAGTCATGAATTCTCCACATTTCCCCACTCAGGGACCAGTCTCATGCCCCAACCAAGGTATACAAGTATTGTAGGGATGACATCTCTGAGCTTTGGCCAAAACCCATTCAAATCCCGTAAATCTCAATGACCCACGTGTTGCTTACCTTGGCCCTTTGCCGAAGCCCACACATCTCCCTACTCAAGAGGAGGTTGGTGATTCTGAAGATTGGGAACCTTATAACCCTAAGTACTGGGAGCCTTACCATTCAAAAGCTTTCAAGGAATGGGAAACTTATCCATTACCACCCCCCTCGACACCACCAATCTTCGGCACCCAACACATTTCCTCATAACAATCCCGCCATGCAATATTTGAGAAGGTTCATCTCCTTGAGGACGAGAAATAGTGCAGCCATCAGCCCCTTTCGACGAAGGCACGCCCTAGCCTCTTTACCAAGCAAATCCTTACCTATCGGTAGGAAAATGACATTCAACCATTTTGCATCACCTTCTATACTGGTAAAAAAGATCACTTGACCCACATCCACTCATTCTGGTTTGCCCTAGGGTGCAAGGGTCTTAGTGATGAAAACATGTGCCTTATTTTTCCCTCCACTCTTACTAGAGCTAACTTGAACTTGTTCTATCGGCTGGACCCTTGAACCATCAACTCATTCGACCGTTTAAAGCACATTTTTTTAGATAATTTCATAATTCAAACCGATCGTTTATATTCAGCAGACAATCTATACATGATTTGGCAGGGTGAAGACAAATCCCATTCGGGACTTTACCCACTTCAGCCATGAGTATTCCTTCTACCAAGAGATAAATGACCGTGCAGCCTTCGATGCGTTCAAAAGTGTCATTCATGAATCCAACTTCCTGTACTTAATTTATAGCAACCCATGGAACACCTATGTTGAGTTAAGAAAATAACCCCTCATCCATGCCAAGGTCGAATACTTAAACTCTATGCTACCGTTTGAGGTCTTCTCTATGCTGAACACCACATATGAATGGTTGCTTGTTAATGAAGAACCCATCATTCCTAAACCTCATGCCCAAAGGCCTACCAACAAGCCTATGTCGAACACTAACGTCTTCTACCAACTCCATCAATTCAATGGCCACGATACCAAACATTGGTATCTTCTTCAAGCTATCTAAACCCTCACCAACGCTAGATCAACATGATCTCTATCATCAGCGGTGGCCTTACTTTGGTTGGCACATCCACTAACTCCCTGAAGCACTACGTTTGGTCCTCTTATGCACATTAGGTTTTCAGCACTGAACATAGACATATGCCGAAGATGCCCAAGGTTAGTTGGGATGCCTTCAACGAAGAGAGGGAGCGTGATGTTATTTTTCCCCATGATGACCCGCTAATAGGGATGGCACCTAAATTATATAATGGACGAACTTTTCAGTTGTATCTTGCCAAAATTTAGCAGAGTAAAACACATACGTATTTGATTTGTATTTTTCCCATTCTGTATTTTACTAAATAATTTCCTAATTTTTCCTTAAATATCACACAAATGTATTTATTTATTTATTAATTAAGTGGCCCTCTTAAATCATAATTAATCATTATTTTTAACAAATCAATCAGATATTCTATTAAGACGAATAAATATCATAACATAATGAGAGCAGTTTGGGCGTTCGCGCAACATTTTTATCCGCCTTCGACGCTAACTCGACGCGTATTCGACGCTAATTCTACGCTAATTTTACGCTAATTCGACGCGTATTCGACGAAATATATACGGTCGTCGTCACCGCGAAACTTAGGACTCGATTTTGAAATCACATCCAACCCAAGCCGCTCTCTGATCTTAACAAAAATTAGAAACTCTACAATTTACGCTCAGTGGCCGTCGACTTCGTTCTTGTCTTGATTAGCGCTTCAATTCTCTTGCGTTCTCTGAATTCGTTTGGTCGTTCTCTGAATTCGTTTTGGGCGTTCTCTGGGTTTGATTCGTTTTTCGGCGGGCTTCCATCTTTGGCTTCAACGGCTGCCGGAAACCCTAGTTTTCCAACGGTCAGAGATTAAAACCCACTATTCAATTTCCGTTCTTTTTGTGTATTCTTATATAATTTACTTTTGGGTTTATTGAATTGAACCTAACGATTTGTTTGCAGGCTTTGATTTTGTGCACCCGTTAATCTACTTGCTGGGTTTTTCATATTCTCTCTGTTTCTTTTTTGTATGGGTTTTGCATACTGAGTGATCCATTTGCAGGAGTTCTTATTTTTTGCTTATTGTTTTGTTGGATATTTGCAGGATATTTGATCTTTAGTCCCTCTCTCTCTCTCTCTGCTTTTTTGTTATTGTTTTCATTTTTCACATATATATTATCTTGTCGCATCTTAACATAACAATGAGGTATAGGTGCCCTCTTGAAGAACGGCTTCTTCAGAAAAGGAATTCTCGGGAAAATTTGGACAGGTTCATACCAAATAGGTCTGCAATGGATTTTGATTTTGCGCATTACATGCTTACTCAAGGTAGGAAAGATAAGGAAAACTCATCTAGATATGGAAAAGACTATAGGAAGCAGTTGGCAGAGGCTATGAACATGAATCGCACTAGAATCCTCGCTTTCAAGAACAAGCCTCCTCCCCCTGTAGAGCTCTTCCCGAGCAACTTCTCTTCTTTGCCACAGGATAAAACGGCAAACTCTAAGCCACAGAGACACATTCCTCAAACTCCAGAGACAACACTGGATGCTCCTCACCTTATTGATGATTATTACCTGAATTTGT
Organism: Prunus avium; assembly: GCF_002207925.1. The sequence continues at coordinate 20,776 of NW_018922455.1, forward strand.
TGGATTGGGGAAGCTCCAATGTTATCGCAATAGCTCTTGCAGACACAGTTTATTTGTGGGATGCTACTGATCATTCTACTTCGGAAGCAGTCACATTTGAGGTTGAAATGGGACCTGTTACCAGTGTCAGTTGGGCTGTTGATGGAAGTCACATTGCCGTTGGACTGGATAATTCCGAAGTACAGCTATGGGATTCAACTACTAAGCAGTATCTGAGAACCTTGAGAGGTTGTCACAGATCACGAGTAGGCTCACTAGCATGGAACAATCACATTCTTACTACTGGAGGAATGGATGGCCGCATTGTAAACAATGATGTAAGAATTAGATCGCACATTGTCAATACATACAGAGGACATGAACGAGAGGTTTGTGGGCTTAAGTGGTCGGCCTCAGGCCAGCAATTAGCAAGTGGAGGAAATGATAACCTGCTCCATATATGGGACAACAGATCAGTGGCACCATCACAGTGGCTTCACAGGCTTGAAGACCATACAGCTGCTGTAAAAGCCCTTGCTTGGTGTCCTTTCCAGAGAAATTTGCTAGCTTCTGGTGGAGGTGGGAATGATCGGTGCATAAAGTTCTGGAACACTCACACAGGTGCATGCCTGAACTCGGTCGACACTGGCTCTCAGGTCTGTGCTTTGCTGTGGAATATGAATGAACGAGAACTGCTTAGCTCACATGGGTTTACTCGGAATCAGCTTACTCTTTGGAAATACCCATCAATGGTTAGAATTGCAGAACTCACGGGTCATACGTCTAGAGTCCTTCATATGGCTCAGAGCCCAAATGGTTGCACAGTAGCATCAGCAGCTGGTGAAACACTGAACTTCTGGAATGTTTTTGGGGACCCTGAGGAGGTTAAACCTGCTCCCAAAGAGCCTTTTGCCCATGTGAATCGTATCCGCTGAACAAGAACATGAGAAATTACATCAGATGGAGATTCTATGGACCAAAAACTACAATCAGGTATGGGACGCAGAACTGGAACTTTGATCAGCACTATTCTTTCTAGTGCAAGTTGGGATGAAATGAAAAGCTTCAGCGAAAGTCTCAAACAGTTGCAGTGCTTACACGAGCAGCAATCTTCGGCCATTTTATTTCTCAATTCTCCTTTATGAAGAGTGATGGGAAATAGTTTTCTCAGTTCCACTGTATAAAGAGTGATGGGAAATAGGAAATCATTTTATTATTTAGGTAGTAATGGATTTCAAGAAATCCTTGAAATCATAGACATCAATAAAGCTAGAACTTATCTCTTTTCCCAGCCAAAAAAAATTCCAATTTTGGAATCACACTCTTGCCCCCCATATATTACTTGTGGTTGTCTCGTTGATCACTCCGATTAGGCCGACACCAGTATGCCAGAGGCCTTGATTCTCTCTTCGATGTGCCACTGAGACCCAAGGGGGGACTTTGCTTTTGAAGATTCAAGTAATGTGGAGCTGTTGGTGCTGCAGGCAGCTTTATTAGTACTAGCATTTGCCCAGTACTAGCATGCTGTATTAAACTAGCTCACTAGCAGCAGCAATGACATTGTTAATGTTCTTCCTTAACATTTCCTGCTTTTTTTTTTGGTAGCGTGTTCCCTGAATTTTCAATCTCTCTCCATAAGGTTTCTCATCAACAGTATTTGCTAGTGAGCTTGTGTGAGCTCTTCCAAGGTTGAATACAATTATCATGTTTGTAATTTTGGTCAGTAAATATAGTACACACTTAAACTTTCCACTTAGCATGAGCAAGTGCAATCATCAAAAGAGACCCTCCCTTCACAATGGATGCTCTTTGAGATGGGGATAATCAATTTCAATCCCACACTTTCACAGAGAAAAATGAGTTAAGGAAGGGAAAAGAGAGAATTTAAGCTTTGTGTGAAAAAAAAAAAAAAAAAAGATTTTCTATTTAAACCTCACACTTCTCATAGTTCACCCCATGTTCTAAGTTCACCCCAACTTTTAATTTAAATTTTCACAATTTCTAAGAAAACCCCACTATCTTCCCAAACTACCCTTAAATACACCCCAAGCTGAAAAAATAATAAATAAGAAAAATTTTCTATTTAAATCCCACAAGCTACCCTTAGTATAACATGAAGAAAAATTCAAGCTACCCAATACTGATATTCCAAAAGTGACGATAATATTACCAGTGATACCTAGAGAACAAATTGATTCTAATATTGACGTTTCATTTGCTGCAAACAAGTGTCAATTTAATGATTGAATGTTGCCAAATAGTTCTAATATTAAATTGACACTTTGCACTAGGAGTAGGCCATCTGGTCGGCCACCAATGGAGAATACGTTGAAGCTTTTATCAGAGTGGAAAAGCAACAAGAAAAATAACCCAACTATTGAAGTAGCAGCAGCAGGATTATGATTTTAGATGCATACTGGAATTCCAGAAGTGACAATAATATTACTGTTTCTAGCGAAAAAAGACACAAACAAATGGAACCTCAAATTCAAAATTTAATACTTTCTAGAGAAAGAGAACAGTTTTACCAAAACATCGGGTATTAAAAAAATAAAAATAAAAAGCAATCAACAACCAAGCAATCAACAAAGGGAAGAGAATAAGATCATTACAGCCAAACAATCAACAAGTCTTTCTATCAGCTCCCACGCAGATTTTAAAGAGGCATGCTCGTCAATGTTCTACGTCTCTGACAATAGGAGTTTGTATTTTTGTAAAACTTAATATGAAGAGTGGTGGGGTGTGTGGGTGTGTGTATAGATGTACTATGGTCAAGTATTAAGTTGGACGACTTTTTTGTCTTTTTACATAATAATAAAACTTACAGTTTAATGATTTAAGTATTGGGGTGAACTAAGAGAAATGTGGGGTTTAAATAGAAAATCTCAAAAAAAAATGCGTTAAGTCCTTCATAAACGAATATAATATTTGTTTTTCTAAAGTCAAACATTTTAAAAAAAGCGAAAAGGATTTATGTACAAAAAAACAAAAATTACAACGGTAATCAGGTTGAAAACTTGCAGACCGCGAAATCAAAACCCTATATATATATACCTCTCTCCTTAGGAAATTAGAAACCCACAACTCTATTCTCAGTTTCCATTTCTTCTTGAATTTTTGGCCTTCGGGTTCGTTCCAAATTCCACTTCTTGTTTGTTGGTGTTCAATTTCTTTTTTGCATTCTGGGTTTGATTCAATTTCTTTTTTGCATTCTGGGTTTGATCCGTTTTGGGCAGCCGTGAATCTATGGCTTCCAACATTGAAGGTACGCCACAAATGATCAAGCCTGGGTTTCAAAGCTGCAGGCCAAGGATGCGAGTTATGAAGCACCCTCAGGCTTTCCACTTCAGAATCCCACCAAATCAAAATATGAAAAATCGATTTTAGTACAAAATACAATTTATGCTACAAATGATGGCTCATTAAGTCAATATATACTTCATACTAAAATCCCATAAAATCAAGTTTTCTTATTTGATGTGTGAGAACCACACTAAGGGCTACAGCTCAGTGTGGTTTTTTAAGAAAAAAAAATATAACTGATATATTTAATTTATTTTCAATATTAACCCAGTAAGTGGTGGTGTACAGACTACCTTATTTCCACTTTCAACATTTAAGTAAATGTCTTTGTCATTTTACTTTTATTTATTTTTATATTACTCCATTTACTTAAGTTTACAATGTAAATAAGGAAGTACCCCCCATTTGGATTCAAATAAAAATACTAGAAAATCAAATTCCCACCAAATCAAAATATGAAAAATCGATTTTAGTACAAAATACGATTTAGGCTACAAATGATGGCTCATTAAGTCAATATATACTTCATACTAAAATCCCATAAAATCAAGTTTTCTTATTTGATGTGTGAGGAATAAAAGCCGCCAAAAATTATCTTCAAAAAATGATTATTCTGAAAACCCATTTTTCATACTTAGTCAATATTTTTACATAAAACAATTTTTCATGTATCTATATATATAAAGCAAAAGACAGAGAATAGTGAAACATTCAAAATACCAAAAAATGCCCTTAGTTAATGCAAACATTAAGAATTGAAATTATTAATTGAATGAGGATAATATGGTAAATTCACAGTTTTTCATATTAAAAAATTAAAATTAAAAGAAAAATTAGATAATATATCCTATTTTTATGGAACATAACTACCCATTATCTTTTTTAATTGTAAAATAAATTTAAAATTTTCTTAAAAATGCCTCTTGCAGGCGCGGAAGCGCGTGCAGAGAGGCTAGTGATATGAATGCATGAAGGAACTAAGGTCAATCTAGATAAAAAGCCTGAGATGTTCAATCCACTATGGTGTTCAACCCTATTTGGTTTATGTTAAAACTTATTGAAAATTAGTTTATGGAGGTATGAACTAGCGTGGTTTATATGATTTAATGTTTACTTTTATTTCTACAAAGACTATAGAAATTATAAGTACCAAAAAAATAATAATAATTAAATTTTAAACTAATAACTTTAGCTAGCCCACCCGTTGAAAAATTCCTGGTTCCACCCTTGCAGAAGCAGAACCAAAACCAGAAGAATGTGATCTCATGGATGAAGATGAATTATATGCCTATGGTTATAAACCTGTTGCCTTGTCTTGTTCTGAAATTAAGCCTTGCAGTCCTTGTAAGGCCTCTTCTTCCACGGAAGGCAGCTGTGCTTTTCATTCAGTTTGTGGTTCCAATTCCACCCCATCTCGGGATGATGATGATGAGGGAGAAAGCCATGAACTTGATGAGATCAACAGCCCAAAGAGCGACTCTGGCCCATCAATTTCTTCACCATCCTATTTTGACTGCAATTTGTGCCTGAGAATGGCAAGAGAGCCGGCGATGAATTCATGTGGCCATTTGTTTTGTGCGATTTGTTTCCAAAATTGGTTGCAGATCTTCTCCCTCGCTCATCCAGAGTGCCCTATTTGTAAGAGTGATGTGTCTCCCTCCCTCCTCCATCACTCTGATTCTGCAGCCTGCCTCTACCTCCTCCGAGACACTAGTAGGCCACGGAGACCTCAGTTCTGGCTTCAATGCACCACCACCAAGTCCAAAGAGTGGACTTTGTTTATGAAGTTTCAATTGACGTAAAGGATGTTTATTGATGTTGCAATTGTCATGTTTGTAACTTTTTTTGATCCAATTGAAGCTTATCTTTCGTTTTCCAAATATAAAAAGTGATTATTATGAGCCTCAGTTTTAATCTGTGCATGATCCATTGCTTGGTTTTGATTTGAAACAAGATGTTATTGGCAAACACCATCATCATCAAGACTCTGCTTGCGCATTACTGAAATCTATTCTGAATTTTTTTTTTCATATGCATTGAAGGAAAAGAAAAGTACCAAGAAAATTGTCTTTTATTTAAGTGGCTCACTTAAATCATAAAAAATCATTATTATTTCAACCGAAAATCATACAAATATTTTATTAAGACAAGGAATGATCATACAATGACATGATCATATAACCCTCAACTCTATCCCTTGCTTTATTTCCTGCGCTCATGTTCACCTCCATCTTAGTTGATACTGGTCCAAGAGAAACAAGACAAGTTAGCAATATTTTTTATATGTAGCAAAATTCATAAATTAATTAGGGGAAAGATAAAAAAAAAACATAAATTTCATGCCAATATGCAAAAAAATTTCCCCACTTAGCATTAGCTAGAGCAATTCTTTAAAATGTGACAGTCACTTCTGGCAGTTGATGCTCTTTGAGATAGGGATGTTCGACGCAATTCCACACTTGCCAGGCAGAGTAGTAGCTGCATCTTCCTTAACATTAGGGAAGTGATTGCCGGCCGCCTTGAAACATTCACAAGCCTGCTGCCTATCTGCAGTGGTTTGCGTGATTGCCTTGATGTTTTCCACCCCTTTGTAGCATGCCTCTGGGGGTACGCCCCCGGAGGTCAGGTAGGTAACACAAGGGGCTAAATTCAAGTTGACTTGGCCGCAATTGACTGCCTCTCCTTGCTGCACCATTGGGTGAGCCAGGGCTAGCACAACCAACATTGCTATCACAATTCCCTTCATGATTTTTTTCTTGGTATTTTGAAATCTAAGTGAAAATCTTGATAGTGAGATTGTGTTTTTGTGCTTGTGCTTGTGCTTTGGGGATGGATTGTTCACACTTAACATTGTTTGTATATATAACAGTTTAGTATCCATGGCCTAAACAAAAAGAGTTGTGGAATTTTGGCCTCTTTATATGCCCTCTAATGTCACTGGGATAACAAAGACCAAAGAAGAGAAGCTTTGGGCTGATTTCAGTTAGGCCTTTGCAGGCTTTACAATTTGGTGGCCTCACTTGATCTCTTCAATTCAGGATTTTCAATAAAATTTTGTTTGGATCCAAAACCACCCTCAACTTATAGTTAACAATGGCTATAGGCAGTCCGAAAAAGATGACAAATGAGAAGAACAGAAAGGAAAAGAAGCAAGTACGCACTGATCAATACTATCTAAGATTAGTAATTTTGCTTTTGCTTTTGCAAATGGAACAACAAAGTATGGACAGAATTCCAATTCTTTGATGCGCTATGTACAATCAACTCATAGCCACCTTAACAAATTAGTTAGAATCTCACTTGAATATGACTTCAGTGCTGTTGAGTTGAATGAAATATCACTTGCTCTCGGTTAAAAAAAAAAACAAATCAGTTAGAATGTGCAGTCGGCTCGAATGACATTATCTGCCCTAATTTGATTTTGCCAAACTAAAGGTCCGTCCCTGGTGCCACCCCATAAAAGCACCACGATCGTTTTAATGGTATAGTAGATTAAAAGCACCACGATTATAGCATGGTATGGATTAAAAAAATATATATCTGTAAATAAATCGCACATGTACCAGAATAATGTCTATTTATATTGGAACCTAACTGATAAAGGAAAATAACTTGGCAACAAATGTCTAGAAAAATGTACACAATAGATTATGAATCTAAAGGAAATCTCTAACACACGTTTAATGCGGTCTCCAACCCTAATTTAATGCCAGTTGTAATTCAATATCCCTGAGTCCACCTATGCATAAGCCGAGATCGAATCTTTTTCATTGATTTTACAAAAACTTGTAAGAAGTTGGCAGGGGACTTGAAGAGTTCGGATTTCCCTTATCTATTAACAAAAAGTAAAAAGTACAACTAAAAATTATCAACATCGTGTTAGTTACATTAAAACATGTGACACATAACATAACGCTTTGGTCTTAGAGAATACGGGCACATACATACATGCATGCTAAGTTGCTAATTTCATGTACCATATATACGATCGCTGAGGAAAAACTATCTCAATCAAAATTTGGGAATTAAACAAAAACAATAATAATCAAATGTCAATGGCATTGTCAGCCCTACATTATAGACAGAGGCATATATAAAACAGAAAATAAAATAAAAGTTTTATGAGCCTTCATTTGAATCTGTGATTAATTACAGGAGATATTCTCCCTTCAGATAAGCTTTGACACATCAAGATTCATATCAGAAAAAAACAAGATTCAAGGCCTTATAAAATTTCTTCATGTGACCTATCTTAAACCTAACCTACCGCACTCTACCACTCCAAGGCCAAACTTATATATTTTAATAAGCATATAAATACACTAATAATATATATTTTAATAATTAAAAAGATTAGCTAAAGTAACATTTCTAGAAATATTACTTAAATTTATATATATATATATATATAATGTTTTGATGAAGATGCCCAAGGTTATAGAACAAAATGATTTAAACTGGAATATTTTCTTTTTCTCTCCACTTTTCTCAATAGAGTAGTGTAATTATGTAACTCATAATATTGGAAATTGAATAAATATAAAATTACAAATACTTTTGCATTGGAATTTCCTTTTAATATTCCAGCTAAAATTATAGACACAATTGCAATTGATCATTGGAACTTGATCTAGCGACTAGCCAGGATACTTTTGCATTGCCAATGATGACGAAAATCTACCAAATTCGTTTGGGAGTTATTCTGTCACTTCTTGGGATATATACACCTCTCACGTGCGTCTTTATATAATCATTTTTAGTGATTTTAAGTAACTATAAGGAAAAACACTACCTATGTACTTCTTCAAAAAAGGTAATTAGTGACTCATTCAGAATCACTTTCAAACGAATCATCATAAAACTTCTATAATTTGAAATTGAATAAGTAAGCCAAAGTCAACTTAGCTAGCTAACAAATAATTTATCTGGAAGAAATCATTTTGCATATCAACTTTGAAAACCGATGACATTGATATCTACTTTTTAATGTTTGGCTTTAGATTGCTTTGTAGGATCGGATGTTGCTTGCTAAGTATTATACGATAAATTTCGTCTTCACAGAAAAACGTGAAACCGAATAGTGGCAAGTTGAGCTCTCTTTTTCTTCTATCTTATGAAACAAAACTCATAACAAATTGCCAATAATGATCATGTACTTAACCAAGGGTGGAATTATATTTTAAAAAAAAGCCCAACGCTTTACACTTGGGATTGGGAATCTCCATGTCTAAAAAATGCAATAAAAAATATTAATTGGTTATAATTCATGTGGCATGGGGAACACTGCAGTGTTGAGATCATTTAGCCATTGATCAACAACAGCTAGCTGGCTCATCTCAACCATCTCTACTAGGCTTTCGCTACCCGACTCTGCTCCAGCCACCGAGCTAACTCCGGTATTTCTCCTTTTTGGCCTTGGCGACCCGCTGTCTGAAGAGGCAGACGAAGAGGAAGATTCCGGTCAGGCCCTGTGTGTGTTGTGCGTATTTATATGTGGGCTATGCATATATTTGTTATTTTATTCACAGTAGTGCTGTCATTGCCATGAAACTTCATTGATCTGTGGATTACTTTAGTCACATGCATTACATGCTTAAAAAAATTATTTATGAATTAAATAAATATTAAAACCCAGGGATAGATTAATCTATTGGCCAGTGGCTCAGTTTACCTATTTGTTTATAGACTCCGAAATCAGTGATCACAAGAGGCCAAAATGGCCGATAGTGGCAAGTTGCAATAGGGCACAGGTCACCCTGAATTATTCTCTCTCAATGTTGGTTGGTGGTAGCATGAGTGCATGAACCATGTAATAGTAATAGTCCAATAACATCTCTAATATATATTGCTTGAGATAAGAAAGATTAAAATCCATCATCATCTGTGTTTTTTTCCTAGCTAAAGAACAAAACTTATCGCTTAGTTAATTAAAAATAATTGGAGTATCAAAACAAAAGTAGCTAATTATTTCGTTAGGTAATAGGTACTAGTTAAGAAATACCCAAAGGAAGGGGAGAGGAGAATATTGTATTGGGTTGCCTCAAGATTGTTTCATACGTGAATCAAACTCAGGTGCATTTGCTAGAAAGGGGAAGAGTTTAGCTCACTTTTACACTGTCGTGCCACCCAGGGACGAACCTAGTTTAAAATTGGGTGGGCTAAAGTTAGGTACTAAGAGCGTCTACAATGGGCTTCCTAAACCACATTCTTAGACAAATTTTTTTTTTTCTCTACATGCAAGGGTAATATATGATGCTTCTTCTTTTTTTTCTATGTGCTGTGTGTGAGTTATTTTATTTTTTTCTCTTTTTTTTCTTTTGTTGTTCTGTGTGTGTTCCCCTACACCCCAACTAGATGAGGTTAGGTTATTTAAATTTAGTGAGCCCTCTTCTTTTTAATGACTAGGAGAACTAGATGAGGTTAGGTTATTTAAATTGGGTGAGCTAGGATTTTATTTTTTTGGCTGGAAAAAAGAAGCCGCTTGGGCTATAGCCCGATTTTGCCAAACTAAAGGTCCGTCCCTGGTGCCACCCCATAAAAGCACCACGATCGTTTTAATGGTATAGTAGATTAAAAGCACCACGATTATAGCATGGTATGGATTAAAAAAATATATATCTGTAAATAAATCGCACATGTACCAGAATAATGTCTATTTATATTGGAACCTAACTGATAAAGGAAAATAACTTGGCAACAAATGTCTAGAAAAATGTACACAATAGATTATGAATCTAAAGGAAATCTCTAACACACGTTTAATGCGGTCTCCAACCCTAATTTAATGCCAGTTGTAATTCAATATCCCTGAGTCCACCTATGCATAAGCCGAGATCGAATCTTTTTCATTGATTTTACAAAAACTTGTAAGAAGTTGGCAGGGGACTTGAAGACAGGCCAACCGCACATTATGCTTATTCCGTTTACAATTATAGTCCAATCAAAACTAAAATTAATAACAATCAAAATATCAAGATTGAGAATCATGGGATTCTAGCAAACTGTCCGATTGTATTTGTATCTTGCCTGACCTTTTAATCCTAAAAAAATTGATATTAATTTGTTGAGTTGATGCTCTATATAATGCAACAAAACTGTGTTGTTCCGAAGCAATATGCATATATATATACCTTTGGCCATACCAAATGTTGGTTAGTAAATTTTTTTTTATTGTTGGAGAGAGAACTTAGAATATCTTCCAACGATAAGAAGGGAAGCATTTATTGCGGGGAATGAATTCGTTAGTCTTCTGAAAAGACTTTTGCTCCCTGAAACTATGAAAGAAGACGATCATCAGTCTTTGAGCACAACAGTGCAGAGTAGTCAAAGAGTCTCTGATGCCTAAACTAATTTGGCTGTAGAAAAATAGGATTTCTTAATTGATCGAATAGTTACCTTCTCAAAGAGGTGGATGTTTGTTTATATTTAGCTCTTTGCAGTGGCGGAGCTAGAAGCTAATCTGTAGGGGGGCCAGTACTATATATAAATGCAAGATTGTATAGAGTTATATTTTAACTAATATTGTAGTTGATGCTTAAGAAATAATGGGGTTTTCATGGAGTTTGGGGGGGGGGCCATGGCCATGGCAGGCGGAAAAAACACTACCCATGTACTTCTTCAAAATAGGTAATTATTGACTCATTCAGAATCACTTTCAAACGGATCATCATAAAACTTCTATAATTTGAAATAGAATAAGTAAGCCAAAGTCAACTTAGCTAGCTAACAAATAATTTATCTGGAAGAAATCATTTTGCATATCAACTTTGAAAACCGATGACATTGATATCTACTTTTTAATGTTGGCTTTAGATTGCTTTGTAGGATCGGATGTTGCTTGCTAAGTATTATATGATAAATTTCGTCTTCACAGAAAAACGTGAAACCGAATAGCGGCAAGTTGAGCTCTCTTTTTCTTCTATCTTATGAAACAAAACTCATAACAAATTGCCAATGAAAAAAGGGTCCATAATGATCATGTACTTAACCAAGGGTGGAATTATATTTTTAAAAAAAGCCCAACGCTTTACACTTGGGATTGGGAATCTCCATGTCTAAAAAATGCAATAAAAAATAGGGACCCCAATTTGTATAAACCCATATATATACATATCTATATTTTTAATTATTTTAAAATAAATAAAAAATATATCAGTATTATGTTTATGTTAGGTCCAAGTATTGTAAAAAAAAAAACCTTGCCCAATGATACAATTCAAAATCAAAAATAGGAAACTCAATAAAGGCCCAATTATTTTTTAAACTTATAGCTTAAGTCAATTAACCCAGTTGAATAAATTAAGAAATAAAATACAAGAGAATGATATATTCAACACCAACGCGGAAATTGCAAGGACTCAAGGCAATTGTCAACTTGATTATATGTTGTTAGGTTTTGTTTAGCTAAGGTTTTTAGCTTTCCTTGACAAACTTGTAATCTTATATGTAATCAAACAAGCTCAAGTAATTTAGGCTAGTTGAAGTCTGTACCCCCAATTTGTATAAACCCATATATATATACATATCTATGTTTTTAATTATTTTAAAATATAAAAAAATTATATCAGTATTATGTTTATGTTAGGTCCAAGTATTGTAAAAAAAAAACCTTGCCCAATGATACAATTCAAAATCAAAAATAGGAAACTCAATAAAGGCCCAATTATTTTTTAAACTTATAGCTTAAGTCAATTACCCCAGTTGAATAAACTCCTCGAAAGTGCCTGCCTGATGACGGCGCGTGAGTCTCACGCGCCACCTCTATCCCTTCCAAAACCACCTCCTGAGGCTCCGGTTTCACGGGTGTGGTCTCAACAACATCAATGTGACTGTGATCTGATGATGGACTCCATCCGCTGTCTGTGGAACCACTGGAAACGACCACGTCGTTATTATCGTCCACATTCAGCGGCATGTCGCTCCAACTCTCCTCCGAGAAAAGGGCACTGAAACTGAAACTCCGGCAAAACATAGGAGGAGGGTTGCCTGAACCCGTCGGCGACGATTCTTCCAAAACGTTATCGAAATTATCGTCGAGAAGGTGTTGCCGAATAGACTCCAAGAGAGCAAAATCAGACTCCAAACTAATCTCTCCAAACATTTTTGGATGAAACTGTTCTTGGGTTTTTGAATCTTAAGCTCTTGTAAAACTAGATTCGAATGGCTTAGGAGGGTTGATGTAGCTGTTGTGGTTCAGGCCCTGTGTGTGTTGTGCACCCATTTTGGGTAAAAGAGTATTACCAGTTGGAGTCCTTATGAATTTTTGTGTTATTCTTGCTCCAACTATTAGCTGCTAAGTCTTCTTTTTTTAACCTACCCATTTTGGGTAAAAGAGCAACAAAAGGTTTTGGTGGCCGTCACTTTTACCGAGAGAGGTTTTTGAGAGCGTGATTTTTTGGCTCTACATTTTTCTCTTTGATTAGTGAGGTCTACATTTTTAGAGATAGAGTGGTCTTTTTCTTGTTCTCTGCATTTGCAATTGGGTGAGGTTTGAGTTTTCAAATGTGATTTTCAAATAGTTTTGAAATATGCTTTTATTTTCGAAATCTACTTCACCTAGTGAGAAATTTTTAGAGTAAAACTTTCACTTTGCATTCTCTAAGGCGTATTTATATGTGGGCTATGCATATATTTGTTATTTTATTCACAGTAGTGCTGTCATTGCCATGAAACTTCATTGATCTGTGGATTACTTTAGTCACATGCATTACATGCTTAAAAAAATTATTTATGAATTAAATAAATATTAAAACCCAGGGATAGATTAATCTATTGGCCAGTGGCTCAGTTTACCTATTTGTTTATAGACTCCGAAATCAGTGATCACAAGAGGCCAAAATGGCCGATAGTGGCAAGTTGCAATAGGGCACAGGTCACCCTGAATTATTCTCTCTCAATGTTGGTTGGTGGTAGCATGAGTGCATGAACCATGTAATAGTAATAGTCCAATAACATCTCTAATATATATTGCTTGAGATAAGAAAGATTAAAATCCATCATCATCTGCAATTTTTTCAAGAGGTGGGTTTTTGGGTAACCATTTTATGGTGTACTATTCTTGATTGTTGACTAGTCATAATATGCTGAGTATTTCCATTTTGATTCAATGGATGTTCACACACTCTACACTTTAGTTGTTGTTAGCACAGGGGATGCCTAGACTGACGGGTCCTTCTGAGTGCGTAGGTTGTCATTAGAACTCTTCTAGATTTGCAGGTGTTGATTGTTGATCTGGATTAATTTTGTGCATTGTCTTCTTATTGATAGATTTACGACTAGTTGTTGACTAGTCATATTGTGTCCAGGATTGTTTGGTTATTGTTGTGGTAAGTTGTCTAAGTAAGTTTTAAATTTACACCTTCCACCTAAGTACCTCTTCATATGTAAAGTTAATTGATACTTTTGAATCTAAAAATATAAGACAAGTGATATTTAAGTGATAATTTTGATGCATTTTATAAAGTTATTATGTAAATTACATATTATTTGTTTCTTCTATGTTATAATTATAAATTTGAGTTCAAATAATATTTTTTTAACTTATCAAAAAAAAATTCACATAAATATGCATAGAGAGTGAAAGGCCACATTTAGGTTGTTGGCCTAGAAGCTCCAAAATATAAGAGGCTTTCCGTTGTGTGGGCTCAAGCGAAGCCCACATTGATCATTACCTTGGAAATAAATCCTACTCCATGATCTTCATCTTCTCCACCCTTATCCAAGGGCAATTTGGTTCGTGCGATGGCTCTTTAGTCCACGTCATCTATGATGAGTAAAACTGATGCCAATATATGCCTGCCAGTTTGTACATAATGCTAGGTAAAAATGTAATAGATTGAGAATATACCTTCGTCTCAGTGATGTTAACCCAAAAAAAACATATATTTTCGACGACAAAATGGGAAATCTTTTTTATTAAACAAAGCTGACGTCGTACGTGTTAACAACTGCGGGCTGCTGATCTGGAGAATATAAATTAGGCATATTAGGCGACAGTGGTCAGTCGTCACCCCAACAAAATCATGTCATCAAAAGAGAATATCAACAGTGACAAAACAAAATGAATATTAACTAAATAAATCAGCACCTTATATTTTTATTAACAAAATATAATAAGTCTTACAGCAATTTCCAAATAATTTCAATAAATAAAAAAAAGATAAATCGAACTCAAAAGTGCACCACTCTTGCAATTTAGCTCGTTAGAGAATTATTAAGATAATATACGTAACGCAAACACACAAAAAACACCTCAAATTATTATATTCTTATTGACATTAATTAATGTAAGGGGAGGTGCCTCTCTAAGAAAAGACATGTATTCTTCAATTAAAGTTGTTACTTTGCTTTCAAAAGCGTTTTTAGTGATGATCCACCACTTTGGTTAGAGATAATAATGAGATTGAGTGTCAAGTTTTTAATATGCAGGGGCTTATCTGTTTCAATTCGAATTACCAATTAACAAACGGTACAATGTACATGCATGTGTGTGCACGGTGGGATAAAAGTTAAAATCAACATGATATTTTCTATTGAGAGGGGCGATAGTATACTAAATTCACACACACTACACATATATTAGGACTCGAATCCAGAAAAGCAAAAAGGTGTGAAGAGAGACTACGGGTAAGTAGAAAGTCTTAAGTTCTTAAGTTCAAATAATATTGATAAATTAAAGTCTTAAGTTCAAACCTCATTACCTTGAAAAAAGTGTTAAGTTTGAATCTCATTACGCTATTGATAAATTTAAAAAAAAGGTAAAATACTTAAGCTTATTCCCCTTTGTCTCAATGGTCAATTTTAATTCGGTTATTTTGGGGTCATATGCATATCTAGTATATTCAGAGTTCTCGTGACATTAAATGTACCTGGTTGAACTATCTATATATGTCTATAATGAGGGGAGCAAATGCACATGGAAGAAACTTATTAATCCTGAGGGTTTTTTTCTAAATATAAAACCTATTAATCTCATTACGCCATCTTTGGCTGGACATTATCTATGACCTCCGTTGTCTTTTGGTTGGGTGGATTCCATGAGGAAGACTCAGAAGACTCACCGGGAACCACTATGCTAAGTTTTCCCAAATTTAAACACTTAGTTTTAATGTATCTTGACATGTTCCCATTATTGGTTGTTGGAATGTTGGTTTGTAAATTTTTAATTTCCTTCCCACTGCTGGTGGGATATTTGGGAAAAGACTTGACATGAGAGTGCCATGGAAATAATTATCATCAAGAAGATGTTGGTGAATGGTCTCCAAAAGAGCAAAATCAGATTCCAAGGCTACTTTTTTCATCTCCTAACATTTTCCTTTTTTCTGCGGAGGGGACAAAGTTATAATTGTAAAATTATAGCTTCACTGGACTTTGGTTGCTTCTATGAAATTTCCGTAGTCCTAGAGATGGTTTATAATTTCTTTCCATCTATGTACCAGACGCGTCTGGTATCCCTTGTTGATTGGTCATCATCATATGGTACACAGGGACGGATCTACAGAGGAGCAAGGGTGGTCAAGTGACCCCTGCAACCTCTGAAATCTGCCATGGAAGGGGAGAAAATTGACCCCTGCAAAGTGTTTGATGAAAGTCCCCAAAGAGCCACAATCTGCTTCTCCAGCGCGCAGAGATCTTGCGCG
>NW_018922455.1:63702-84117 GCF_002207925.1 Prunus avium
TTTTTTTTTTTTGTTTGTTCACAGAACAAGATTGCTGCTCGGTTGGGCCATATTCCAGCAGGTATACTCCAAAATTGAGTTTTCAGCCCAAAACTGGTATTTGCGCGGGCCAAAATTTAAGAAATGCAAAAGTTTAGCCGAAATTCATGACCACAAACCAGACGGACTGGAAATTTGTAAAGCCCAGTTTTTACAGCCCACTTGACCTCTCGGTTTGTGGCGTGGTGCTGTCAAGAGTGGACACTCTTGTGTTAGCCTGTTACTGGAATACTGTCATGTGGTATAACTCGTCCACATGTTATAATATGAGTGGATGATTATGTTAAAATTTCCCACTTTTAGGATACCTCGACACATTATACCATGCAACCATACTTTAGTACCACACTATAATTACTTGCGCCTAGTCTTCTCCATTTAAACCATCCAAATTTAATTTAAGTACTTTTATGAAGAGGTATTCTAAGGTTGGTTTTCTGACAATTGATGCATGTAAGGTTTACAATAGATCAATGGTCAAATTTCGTGAACAAACGACAATACTTTTTAGTTGAAAAGAACAGTTGTTTGCACTTCAGACCAGTGATCAGATACCCCTTCTTTACAAATAAAAAGAAACATGTAAATGTTTTTGGTCAGAAAACAAATGACTATACGATAACTATTTTAGAGCGCCAATAACAACTCTCTTATTTCATCATATAACTAAGGATATAAGGGTGTAGAATCTAACATGTAACATAGAGGTGTTATAATTTATAGACAACTTAATCTACTGTGCAGTCTGAGCTAGATAAACATGCATGGAAGTGAATTGTGAGAGAACTAGAATTAGAATTTACAGATTGGACTCAAATTGTCGAGCATGGTTTGAAATTTACATATACTTTGATCTTTGGTCTTTGATTTGATCTTTGCTATGCATCAAGAAATCAAAAAACTCGGACCAATAAGGACACAAAAGGCAATTGCCATGAAGTATTTGTGATATTTTCCTTGTAATTGCCATACATACATGCAATTTTCTTTTTTACAAATTTATTTTATTCAACGATGCGTGCGATGTCAAGGGACGTCGTACCATAAGCCATCACACATATACACATGATAAGGAATACATGCAACATAAAAACCAGCAAAAATATAACATCAAATGCATAAACCTTATAACAAACTTATGAATTTCTGCATCACTCTACCTTTTCTTATCATTGATCTGATCATTTGTACAGTCTCAATAAATAACTCCTTCCTCCTTGTGATTACAATGTCCGCAAGAACCACTCCCACAACCAACCCACTCCCGATTCCCGCGAAAACAAATTTCCAATCAAATCCAATTCTAGAGCCCGAATCGTCTTCTTCTCTGCTTGAAGGTGGCAGTTGAGGGGTCTCAGCATTTCCACATTTAGGCAGTGGATCCCCACACAAGCCGGGGTTTCCTTCATATGAAGAGCTTTTGAACAAAGTCACGATCACAAGGCACATATGAGACAAGGAGCTACCTTTGCCTCCACTGAATCATTTGATGCGTCACATACAAACTTATGAAAATTAATTTTAAAAAAATACTTAATTAATACTATTTAAACTAATTTGATCAAGTGGCAATTTTGTTTGTTTATTAAGGTGGGGAAGCCAATAGAAAAGGAACAACGACTTGGTGTTGAAATGTTTCTTTTATTATTTTAATTTCTTCAATGTCATTTTATTAGGTTGGGGTGGGTAAAAAACTTCAAACAAACAAATTCATGAGATTGTTTATTGTTTGGACAATGCCCAAGTTTTGGAATATGTTGGGAAATTTTTGTTTTTTTTAAGGGACCACAGCTAATATGAATTTACACCTAATTTATTGTTAATTACGAGGTAATCATAACACCGTCACATAATATTATCAATTCATGTGTTGAAATATGAGTGAATTCATAACGCTACGTGACAGCTGGAAGTTCTCCATAAAGGAAGTTATCAGAAATATCCACTAATACCAGAGTTTCCTTGCTTATGTTCCACACATCCAGTTTGGTACTTCGCCATGGATTTTGTTTCTTGACATTTGCAACCGCTCTAACTTTGTCTGATTTGTTAGGAAATATGGGAACTCTTTTAAATTGCATGTATTCAAATCCAGAACGGTGAACTGTTGAACAGTTACATCCATAATATTTGAAAATTGTTCAGTAACAAATTCCAAATTGTTACTACCCAATTCGAGATGGTAGAGATTTTGTGCCTTCTGAAACATTCGAAACTCCACTACACCGGTCAGGTGATTTGACTGTAGACAAAGGATCTCGAGATTGATGAGATTGGAAAATGAGGCTGGAATTGAACCATTCAAATCATTAAAAGCAAAACATAGGTACTCTAGTTTGCTAAAGTTACCTAGGCAAGATGGAATTGGACCAGTTAAATCACTCGTAGCAATCCTAAACACAGTCAATTGGGTAAGGTTTGCCAAAGAATCAGGAATTGGACCTCCAAAGTTGCTTGCTGAAATGTCTAGATAAGTGAGCTGTCTAAGATTACCGAGTGCAGATGGAACCAACGCTTTTGTAAAATTGCTGAATGAATTAAGCTTTTCAATCGAAGAAGGTATTGTTTCGTAAACCCAACTTTCAGTATGATGAGACTACTTTGATTAAATTCAGGAAAATATTCAGTGAGATCTTGATTGTATCTCACACTAAGAACTTTTAAGTTCTGTAGATTGAAGATTCTCAATGGGAATTCGCCAAACAGATCACAGTTCCTGAGTGCAATCGATGTCAAAAATGATAAATTTGTCAAGGAGTCGGGTATGGTCGAGGATATGTTAATGACTTGAAGAGAAAGAGTTTCTAGACTAGTTAAGTTTTGAACTAGACTTCTCATATCGGATGGTTGAAGTTTCAACAATCCATGAGGATCATAAGAAGGTCCATCAAAATTGCAACACAGATCAAGGTATGTCAACTTGGATAAGTGTGAGATTTCAGATGGGACTTGACCAGAAAAGACAAAGAAAGAGAGGTCAATATGAGTGAGGCTTGGAAAGTTTCTTATGCTGGATGGAATTTGAGAGTAATTGAAGTTATTGTTAGAGAGGCTTAACCTTTGAAGATGCACTAGGCTAAACAGGCTACTATTGGAGTTGAAAGAGCCGTAGAGATAACTGCTGCTGAGATTAGGGCCAATAACATGACCCGTCGTCACACTCCGCGCCGTCCCACGAGCAGCAACTGCTATTTCCTCCTCCAGTTGGTTTCCATGATGAAACCTTTGGATAAGCACCTTTAGAACGTGAAGCAAATTCTTTTGTCCTCTTGAGAGTTCACATTTAAGGGCTTGTCCCTTCATCATTGATTGTTTTGCTTTTGGTCGGAAATTTGCTGTAAGGAAGACTTCCTGAGGAGCTTGGCACTTTAAATAATAGTAAATAAAAGAAACAAAACATCTGTTTGTTTTCTCTTCCCTCTGGGTTTCTTTACCCTCTGTTTGGATGAGGTTTGAAATTTACTTAAAAAGTCAGGAGTTTAAAAGGAGAAATTGACAAATTCCTTGTTTAAAGGAGAAATTGACAATCTTAATTGAATACACCCCCCTTAAACTCGGAATTTATTAAATGAAGTGTATAAAAAAATCATGGAAATTGGGGCATCAAATTTCCGAGTTTAATTTTCACTAAAATAGGAGTCATTTCACAATTTTCATAGTGCAATTTACAAAATACAACATATATAAATCCAAACACTGAAATCTTCAATTGCCAGAAATTAAAATGATGGAAAACTAAATTACATCATTTTAGAATTCTATGTAATTTTCAATTCTTCATCCAAACGAAATGAAATCAGATTTTGACGAAAAAAAAGACATTGTAATATACTCTATTTTTATATCATATTCGAAAAGCGCGGAAGTGTGATAAAAAGAACAAATTCTTTGATTGGTCATATATTCTAAAAGCAAAAGCATTGTAATATAAGAAAGAAAGAACAGTAGTACGTAGCTATGGAAGAAAGAACAGTACGTAGCTATGGGAATATCTTGATGTACACCACGTCAATGAATGTATATTTCAGTGACCACTCAAATATAGCAATTAAGCCCTACAAATCTAACACTAATAAGAAAAATAGACGCACTATTATTACATTTTGGGTTGATTACAAATCTCTTGTAGAAACAAAAGCGCCCTTACATTACATGTTACATGTTGTGATTGCATTTTACTATGTCAGATTTTGACAGGACCCGCCCTGAAATTCCTCGGAACCCGAGACGAATCCTGTGGAAATTCCGACATCTTACCGATGTCGGGCCCACTTACTAAAAACAGAGACTTTTTGCCGAAAATTCGGCAGAGTCTCCCCTGTAAATTGAACATTCCCCAAAAATTTCAACCTGCATAAAACACATTTTAAAACACCAACTGGCAGCATGCACAAGTTAACAACATGCAATCACATAATAGGCCTCCGGCCTTCAGATAATTCAAAACCAAACCATTCATGATCTCAAACAATTTTACGATTACTCCCAAAAATCATTAAACCGGATTCGAATCCATTAACCACATCAAAAATCCAATCGCTCATTCAGAATCGATCAAACCTTTTAAACGCAATAAAATTTCCGCAGCTGCACCTGGTGAAACCCCCAGGCTGCCTACGTACCCTTGGACAAGGGATCAAGCCACACATAGTTCTCATGTCAATGGTCACAAGTCCGATTCCGATAAAACAAAATAAACTCATTCTTAATCTCTTTCTTTATATCAGTTCAAACCCCACAACCATACCCTATCCAAGGCGTATGGTGCCAAACAACACTGCCCAAAACCAAGGCTTATACGTTCATGCATGTACAGGCTCACAAATCCCAAACCATAATCGACACCACATATACGTACATGTAATATAATAATACCAACCTCTCACCATCATCATGTACTAGGGGAGAACAATCCAATAGGGGATTGTTGACTAGCTTACAATTATCAACCCTCAAACGGACTATGTGACTAGGGACGAGCCGTCCAACTGGGGGACTAACTCTCAGCCAGCACGTACGGACGAAGAATCAAGACCCGTACGCCTGAAAACAGCCCTACGCGCGCAGACTACCCAATTAAGGGTCTACAGCGACACCCCGTTAAGGTATGCCCCGGGTTCTGTCATATCCAGACCATATCCACAATTTCCATGCATCATCATCCAAGGGGGGGAAAGGTACGTATGATGGTGGAGTTCGTAATCCTTATATAAATATTTTATAGATAATAATCCCTCCCTTAATTTAATTCTTCCCAAATTACCTAGTATAGACAATAAACTCTCAAGCATAAACTATATCCAGGGAGGTACCTAAGGTAGTGCTAATAGCACTCAAACTAACATTCTAATCTCACATAAATCACAAATACTTTACAAAATAATAATTTCAACTATTATCCTAATACTTTTTGAAGGGTGAAACTACCTCGGAAGACTCACGGTCAACTGAGGGTCAAACTTCCCACATTTGGTCAACCAGACCCGCGGGCCCAGGACCTCCGTTTTACGATCCGAAAGTTCCTATGGGTTCCCCAAGGTCTAGGAAATACGTCCTACAAGTTTGGTTCAGATCGGACGGTCGGATCGCTCACGATCGCACGATCAGACGGTTATCGTAAAACACAAACTTTAACTTATTAAATCGGAACATCCGGGTCTCCGATTCACGATCCGTGAAATCCTATACAATCCTAGGAATGTCTAGATCAACATATATTAAATTGGAAGCGATCCAACGGTTCTAACATATCGAACCCGGAAATCACACAATATGTAAAATCTGTTCGGGGTTCAAACGTTATCCGAATTGAGATCCGTAAAATCCTACGTGCCTGTGACAACCAGGGGATCGTATTGGGTCAAAAATGCCCCTCTGATACAGTGCCCATGCGCCGCCACACGCGCTGGCAGCGCGTGGGTGTCCAAAGCGATATCGCATCGCTGGAAAATCTCAGAATCTCGAGCCAAGACTCCTACCCTAGGTAATACACCTAATTTGGAGCCACTTTTGTTCTTGGACATACCCCAAAAAGTCAATGGAAGTGGCTGAAAACCGAGGTCGAAACTGGCAGATTTTTCAACTCGAAAATCGACTTGCCTACGCTAAAAATTGAAGCAATCCTACCCAACCAGCAGCTAGATCAGGAAAAATAGGTGGAAATCCATACCTTACACGTCCAATTTGGTGGAGAAATGAGGGAGAACAAGCAGCTGGAAGTTCTGTCAAAAACCAGCGCGTTTTTGGCAGTTTCCGACGAGATTCCGGCGTCTCCAAGGGCGGGGGCTGTCCGGGAAAGGAAGAGGGAGTGGCGGGGGTGCGATCCGGTCCGGTCCCATGACCGGTGGCTGCCGGAGACGGAGGTGGCGACGGTGAAACCGTCGTAACAGACAGGGGGGGGGCCTCGCGACAGGGAGAGAGAGAAATCTGGTTTTAAAACCAGTTTTTCAAAATTACAATTTTGCCCCTCCTTCAATTTTTCTCGTATCTCTCTCGTTATAACTCGGATTCAAGTCCGTTACGTGTCTACGGACTCGTTTCGATGTGCTCTACGTAACAGTATAACCGGAAGTCCCAAATTCCTTCCCGAACTTAAAATGACATTTTTGCCCCTTTTTTAAAATTACGTAAATATTTATTATTTTCAAAACCCTTAATTAATTCAAATCACTTTATTTTTATTGTTTATTTCAACTAGTCGAATAGGGCAGGGCTTAAGGGGGGGGGAAAATGCCCACTGGATGAATCTAGGCACATTGGAGAAGCTTCCGAAAGATGTGGGGTATCTAATTGCAAAAATCAAGTGGACATGGACTAACATGCCTTACGAGTGCAACCACAAGGTACTAAATTGTCATTAACCCTAACTTTAATTGTGCCAATTCAATAGCTCAATTTAGTTTATGTGTGCTTACTCCACCCGGTTGGTGTACTCCACAATGTTCATTTTTTTAATCAAGTCAAAATTCAAGGATCGGTTGACGGTCCCTATAAAGTTTCACCTAAATAGGAAATCGTTTAGGCATTTGATTATGACCGTGAACATTTCATTGTTTCTCTTTTTAGTATAGAGTTTTGTGAACTGCAGGATGTTAATTTGGTTACCGAGAAAAATTTGGAAAATCCAGAGTTAATTTTGTTTCTGTATTTTAAGCATTTTGAAATGAAGAGAAAAGAAATAGGAGATATAGGAATGAAGGGATGCGGCGGAGAGAGTTGCATTGGGTTAGGGTGCAGGTGATTGAATTGCACCCAATGTACTCTTTGCTCTTTTGCAATTAGCAGCAACTATTGTAGGTATATTCATGTGAGGCTTTGGAAAGCTTCAATTTCATTTCATCCAATGTACTCTGTGCTCAATTAATGATTAAAATCATTTTATTACATTATGAATGCATAAAATCCAAATACACCTTTATTTGCATTAATTAGCATAAACACCACAAAGAGTACAACTAGAAAGAAAAACAAGAAAGCAACTCCAAATGCATGACCTTATAACAAACTATACTTCTGCATCCCCCACTCTACCCACAGGAAAACTCCAAAGATAGAGCACGGTTACATGGAAGGAAGGAAGAAAAAACAAGAAAACTACTCCAAATCCTTGACTTTATAACACACTGAATTTCTGCATCCCCAACTCTACCTTTTCCATATCATTAGCCTGACCATTCCAACGATCTTAAGAAACAACTCCTGCCTTCTTGTGATGGCGACATCCGCAAGAACCACTCCCACTACAAACCCACTTCCAATTCCAGCCAAGCAAAATTTCAAATCAATTTCAAGCGTTCGAGCTAAGCCTGAATCACTGTCTTCTTCAGTTGAAGGTGGCGGTTGAGGGGCCTCAGGATTTCCGCATTTTGGTAATGGATCTCCACACAATCCTGGGTTTCCCTCATATGAAGTGCTATTCAATGAAGTAAGTTGGGTACCTTGCGGTATAGGACCTATGAGATTGTTGTGAGACACATCAAAGTTCCCAAGGAATGTAAGCCTCGTCAGTTGTTGGGGGATCTGTCCTGACAGCTTGTTGTGTGAAAGGTCTAACGATTCAAGATTCCTTAAGTTCCCCAAGGATGATGGAATAGAACCAGTGAGAATGTTGCTAGAAATATTGAGTGAGAGAAGCTCCTTAAGGTTCCCAATGAATTCTGGAATCTTACCTTCAAATTTGTTGTTTGAGATATCAATGGCTGCAAACCCTTCTCGAACCTTTGAATAGTACAAATCCAAACCTTTAATTGCTAATGTGATTGAGTAATCAACACTCCGCCCAACATAAAAACCATTGAAGTCATAGGCTACTCGTGTATACATGTATGTTGACTTATTTACAATAATATCTGGAAACAAAGGTGGAATCTCACCTTTGAAACTGTTGTAAGACAAATCAAGAATGCGTAACTTGGGGAAGTCAACATTTGTTCTAGACTGTCCTATTACACTATTGAAGCGATTATGGCGCATTGCCAAAAGTTTTAACTCTGGGAGAGTCCCCAACCAAATGGGGAAAACATCACTGAATTGATTGTCTGACAGAACCAGATACTCTAGTTTCACACAATTCGCCAATGACCTCGGTAATTGCCCCTGCAATTCGTTATGACTAACATCAATCATCTGCAAATCGCTTCTGTTGTTGTATGATTGAGGCATCATGGCATGAAAAGAGTTTCTTCCAAGAAGTAAAAGGACTAGACGATCACTAAAGTTTCCGAGACATTGAGGAAGCATGCCACTCAAGTTATTTTTAGACACATCAAGGAACAGAAGAGAACTCATATTGCAAAGCAATGGTGAAATTTCTCCAGTAAAATTGTTGTTGTCAGCTCCATATTCTACCAGGGATGGTGGAGGGATCGGTAATCGTCCATGAAAAGTGTTGACCGAAAGCCTCAAGCATATTAGGTTAACCCAGGGGAAGACAGCTGGAAGTTCTCCTGAAATTAAGTTTCCAGAAATGTCCAGGAATACCAGAGTTTCCTTGCCTATGTTCCACATCCAGTTTGGTAGCTCGCCATGGAGTTGGTTTACTGCCATATCCAACCGCTCCAACTTTGTCTGATTTCTTAGGAAATATGGGACCTCTTTTAAATTGCATGAACTCAAACCCAGAATGGTGAACTGTCGAATAGTTGCATTCATAATATTGGATTCAGCAACAAATTCAAAATTGTTCCAACTCAATTGGAGTTGGTACAGATTGAGTTGCTTCTCAAACATTTGAAAATCCACTACACCACTCAGGTTATTTGCATGTAGATAAAGGATCTCGAGATTGATGAGATTGGAAAATGAGGCCGGAATTGAACCACTCAACTGATTATAAGCAAAATCTAGGTAAACGAGTTTGCTAAAGTTACCTAGCCAAGATGGAATTGGACCAGTTAAAGAACTTGTACTAACTCTAAACACAGTCAATTGGGTAAGGTTTGCCAAAGAATCAGGAATTGGACCTCCAAATTTGTTTGCTGAAATGTCTAGGTAAGTGAGCTGTCTAAGATTACCAAGTGCAGATGGAACCAACGAGTTTGAAAAATTGCATTGAGCCACATCCAACTCTTGCAATGAATTAAGCTTTTCAATTGAAGACGGTATTGTTCCGAAAAACATAGTAAACCCAACTCTCAGTGAGATGAGAGGACTACTTCGATTAAATTCGGGCAAATATCCAGTGAGATTTTGGTTGTATCTCACACTAAGAAATTCTAAGTTTTGTAGATTGAAAATTTTCACTGGAAATTCTCCAAACAGATCACATTTCCTGAGGGCAAGAGATGTTAAAAATGATAAATTTGTCAAGGAAACGGGTATGATCGATGATATGTTAATGTAACTGAGATAAAGAGTTTCTAGACTAGTTAAATTTTGAACCAGACTTCTCATATCGGATGGTTGAAGTTTCAACAATCGCTTCAGGATTTCCATTTTCAAGAAAATTGCAACACAGATTAAGGTATGTCAACTTGGACAAGTGTGAGACTTCAGATGGGACTTGACCAGAAAAGAAAGAGAAAGAGAGCTCAAGATGAGTGAGGCCTGGAAAATTTCTTATGCTAGATGGAATTTGAGAGTGATTGAAGTTATTGTCAGAGAGGCTTAACCTTTGAAGATGCACCAGGCTGAACAGGCTACTATTGGAGTCGAAAGAGCCGTAGAGATAACTGCTGCTGAGATCAAGGCCAATAACATGACCCGTCATCTCGTCACACTCCACGCCGTCCCACGAGCAGCAGCTGCTATTTCCTCCTCCAGCTGGTTTCCAGGATGAAACCTTTGGATAAGCACCGTCATTACTTGAAGCAGATTTGTCAATCATAAAGCTCTCCTTGAACTGCAGCAAGGCAGAGCTCTCCTCGGCATGGCAAGATAGCTGCTGCAAAGAGTCTACAAAGCTTGCAACCACAAGATG
The DNA here is from genome assembly GCF_002207925.1 of Prunus avium. The sequence goes on from NW_018922455.1 coordinate 74,159, forward strand.
AAACAACAACAGAACTAGTAGTTTCGAGAGCATGCGAATCGACAGGTGAATCCCCATAATGTTTTGATATATTTTGTTTGCACTCTTTGCTAAAGAATCATCTATGAAAGTTAAAGCTAGGGAGTTATCTATTTATAGACTGGCATGATCAAATGGTTGACCAATAGCGTACACGTGTCAAGTAATTATTTAATATTATTTGACATTTTGATCAATATAGAAGTGATGGGATAATACACGTGTCAAGTATCTATTTATGGCATGAGGTGACTAAAGTCAAGAACTCACGAACTGATCAATAAAAAAGTGTTAATGCAAAGAAATAATCATCACAGAAAATTCTATCCTTGCAATTAAGTACAATTGAAACAAAAGAAAACCGGTTCCTGTCAATTACATATGATTAAATTTTCCAGGTTAACGGGCCGAGGGCCCACTCCAACAACACCTATACTGTCCCCACTTTGCCACCTGCACAATCCTCAGGTGTGGGGTTTTATCACAAAAGGCCTCGGTGTTAGTTAGAGAGGGGTATTTCTATTTAAACTACTTTCTCTTTGGCCCTCTAGCCGATGTGGGACAACAATGAGTTCCAACACTCCCCCGCACGTGAGACCCCATTTTTATGGGTCACACGTGGAGATCCACATCGGCAACCACGTGGAGCCATGTAGGGACTCACCCATCGCCCGGGGCCAAACGGGGACCCACCCATCACGTGGTGGTACGGGCTCGCAACCTGGCTCTGATACCATGTCAAATTTTCCAAGTTAACGGACCGAGGGCCCACTTCAACAACACCGATACTGTCCCCACTTTACCACCTGCACAATCCTCAGGTGTAGGGTTTTATCACAAAAGGCCTCGGTGTTAGTTAGAGAGGGGTATTTCTATTTAAACTACTTTCTCTTTGGCCCTCTAGCCGATATGGGACAACAATGAGTTCCAACATATACCTGTGGGTGAGATTCACTTTTCAATGTTTGTTTGGGAAATCTGTAACAATGAGTTCCAACATGTATATCTTCAACTTGGATTCAGCATGGATGATGCAGCACCACCCAGCCCTTGGCATTTGGAGCGTTCGTTATTGAGCCAGTGCAAGATTTTCATATTCAGTTTATAAACAGTTCTTACTTGAGCATTGCCCTTGTATTTCCAATGTTATAAAATATTATTTTCTTTGCCCTCTTAAGCTAAATAACCATCTATGAAAGTGAAAGAGCTATCTATTTATGGACTGGCATGATCAAATGGCATTGCATATATACTTGTACATAGTAAATAACTATTTAATATTGCTCCATGTTCCATCTTCATCAAGAGATAATATTTATTGACCCTAAAGTTAAAAACATAAAAATACTTTTGGGGTCGTTTCATTTTCGTGGCTTTCTCTCCCTTCTGAATTACCTTCCTGAGAATTCAAGCCATAGAAAACAGAAAAAAGAGCTTGATTTGGAGAGAGAGAGAGACTTAATTAAAACGGCAGGGGAGGAAGACTGATTCAGACCAAAAAAAAAAAAAAAGAGGGTTGAAAGGGGCGGAGAGAACGGAAGGGACTTGGAATAATTTCAAACAAGAAATGGGGATGGGGAACAATGATGGTTTGAAATTTGCATGTACTTGCATTGCAAGAACATGTGCTTGACTTCAAGTATAAGTTAATTCATTTGACTCGAAGTGAAGTCGTCCAATTATCCCATAGAAAAGGCATTCAGATAGATCATTATACTAAGTACCTTATTTTCAAACTTATTTGACTTGAAGTCAAGTCATCATCCAATTACCTAATAGTCATATGTTAAGAGATAAGTACCGCACTTAATCATATCATATGTCTCCGCTGGGCCATGCCATCTGAGCTTTGGTCTTTGCTAATCACTCTGGATGCTACATGCCCCTCTGTTTAAGTCAAGACATATATGTACGGACCGAGTATGGAGCCTGCTGAGGGCAATTAAAACCATTAGGGTTTCAGTGGTTCGGATGATTGTAGATGCTCTTAGAACTCTTGTTTTTGTTGGTCAGTGATCTTGTGTGCTTGTACTTGGTTTTGGTTTGTGTGTCCTTTTGCATGCTTTGTGATAAAAATTGACTTTCCAAGCGGTCAAATTAATCATGGCTAATTAAGTGCCACATAAAAGAAAGAATAAAATCAATTAATAAAAAAGGGTTGGTCTTTAATTGATCAAGTTGAATTCCACGTTATATTGTTGAAGGCAGCCATTTGGTTTTAGACATTGCTGATAAGTGCATTATTTTCTATATTTTTATACCTCTTATATTTGGTTTTTGTAGGAAAAGTTAATTAAAAAGAGCATCATTTCCCTATTTTCCTTATTTTCAGCTATTCTATGCTCTTGGAAGGATTTCGACTGAAAATCGACTTTTGGAATGAATTTTAGTGCAAGACCAATTGGAGAAGAAAGCTAATACATTGAAGGTCATTGTGTCAAAGTTTCATAATTTTCTACCCAGCCAAATGCTCCAGACTTGCAAGTCAAGAAAAGTTGAAATCGCGTCAAAACTGCACTGCTATTGAAGATTGAAGATTTGAATACTTTTCCGATTTTTCCTAGTGGCGTGTGATATATTCTTGGAAAGCTTAGAGATCAAGCTACATTTCTCATATTTTTCCAGAGTTTTCTAGGAAGTGGAAAGACCCCAAAAAGTGCGTGTAAGTTGGCTGACGTGTTTCCAAGTCAAAGAAAGATTTTTTCCTAGTTTGTTTTCCTTAATTGTTTGGGATTTTGTTTGCTTTATGAGAGTTTTTCGAGACCTTTTCAGAGTAGAGTTTAGTTGTTTTATAATATATAATGTCACCCTAAGTTCTCTCTATGAACGATCTTCATACCATATATTTTTTCACCATATTTCAATACACCCACAAATATATCAGAGAGAGAGCCAAGAATGCTACCACGGTGCTTTTGGAGCTTACGGAGGTGTTGTTGTGGAGAATCCAAATATCAAATCCATTTGCTGAATTGGTTTTATGACAACAATTCTTTTGTTTATCTTTTCTTTTGTCATGAACTAATTTTCCTTGCTAGGGCTACGATGTAGCCATGAATACTTAATTTTTATAGTTATATTAATTTATGATCACTATTCCATTTGAGTATTTGTTACTACTCTTAATGCATTGAATATCTGGCTAATATTTAATTCATTTAATTTGGAAATTGAAGGACTCAAATGCAAATTGAGTCTAAATTTAGGGATTAATAAAACAAATAACCCATATTTCAACTGTCTTAGTAAACAACTCTTTGTACGACTCCCACTACCAAACCCACTTTCCAAGTCTGCCAAAACAAATAGCAATGGATCACCACCCAATCCTTTGTTTTCCTCATGAAAAATGATGTCGAAGGTAGCAAATTGGGTTCCAGCTGGTTTCCATGATGAGACTTTTGGATAAGCACCATTATCACGGAACGCAGATTTGTCAATAAGAAAGCTCTCCTTGATCTGAAGCAAGGCAGAGCTCTCCTCACCATGGCAAGAAATCTGCTGCAAGGAGCATACAAAGTTAGCAACCACAAGATGAAACCATAGTAGAACTAGTAGTTTGGATAGCTTAATGCGAATCGACACGTTCCCTATAATGTTTTGATATATGGTTTTTCTTTGCACTCTCGGCTTAATATTTTTCTATGAAAGTTAAAGCTAGAGAGCTATCTATTTATGGACTGCCATGATCAAATGGTTGAGCAATAACATCACAAGATTGATAATTAAAAAAAAGATGTGGACGCAACAGTGGCATTGCATATACTTGAAGGGATAATATTTATTGACATATTGATCAATAAATCTCCAGATGACTTAAGTCAAGAACTCAGATCTGATTAATAAACAAGTGTAATTGCAACCAAATATTCATTACAAAAAATTCCATCCTTGCAATTAAGAACCACTGATGTCAATTCGAAACAACAAAAAAAAAAGGTCCCTGTCAATTACATATATTCGATTTCTGATATTTTCAATTAAAAAGACCCAGAAACTTCAACTCAATTTGCCATTAACTTTTAGGTGCTGCAAAATTGACCAAGTGTAAAGTTGCAATGGTTGGTGGCCTGGTACGTTGAACGGGCTTTGTAAAAGCCTACTGGAGTTTATGTAATGTGATATCATTTCCGCCCCTTTTGCTGATTTATTCTTAGGGATTTGACTGACTAAAAACCCCACTTGGGGAATGTGAAGAAACAGAATGGCTAAATGATATTCATTAATCTCCATAAGGCATTGCTAACAAGAAATTATAGAATACTATCATACTATGGCTATGTGGTATATATTGTATTTATGCAAATTTCCTCTAGAGAGAATATACGCGGATGATTCCTTTCTTCAAACTCCAACCTCTTCTTCCTCAATCCGTGCAAAATAGATGCAATCAACGCAGCACACCCGGAGGGGTGTTGGCCAAAGGCCCTGTGATGCCTAAGTATTTGGTCTTAGGGAGATGTGTAAATAACTGAAAGGATAGAGTTTTCTCTTCGGAATATTCCTTTATCCACGTGTCACCTTGTGATTAGTTGTTCAAATTCATGTTACCACATCTTGCACACATGTTATAATATGGGTGCGTTGCTTACAACTTTATACGAGAAAATCGTAAACCAGATCCTATATTAATGCCTAGCTATAATGATGCTATTTTTTTTTTCTCAGAATTTTGAAAATTCCAATTCTATAGGAGCTGTTAACTCCTAAGGACCAAACAACATCAAGAAACCAAAAACACCCAAGTAATCAAATTTAAAAAAAAGTTTGTAAAAAGCCAAAGAAAACTACACAAACAGAGAAATGCAAGTAGTGTTGAAGTTGGCTCATCACATATGTGGATCCTACTAGTTTTAGGATGGTTTCCCTATTATTTTGGGGTTTTTTAGCCTAATTTAATAGAATTTTAGTTTTCTAATTCTAGTTAACTTGTAACCCAAGTCCTATGAGATGTAAATAGGACTTTTAGAGCTAGGTTAAAATAAGAGAGGAAAATTCAAGAGTGAATTTTCAAGGGAGAAATACAAGACAGAATTCAAGGGTGAATTCTTGAGTGTTTACAATGGCATCAAAGGGTTTGAGCAAGGGTGAGAGAAAAGAGAGCTAGGGTTCTTGTGAGAGCTAAGGGGGTTTAAGCTGTAACCAAAATTGTTCTTACATATTAGTGAATTTCTCGGGTGGATCACAAAGAGAACGTAGGCACAAGGCCGAACTTTTATAAATCTTTGTGTTTTTGAATATTTGCTTTCTCTCTTTGGTGTGCATGTGTTTTATTCTCAAATGGGTTTGTCTGTGTGTATTCACATAGTCCATCAAGTGTTTTCGCACAACAATTACGTACCTTAAAGCAAAGACAAAAATGTACCAATCTAGAAGAGCCTGGACAGAGGGAATAGTTGCATCACACAGTCAAAATAGAAGCTAAACTAAAAGATCTAAAACAAAATTATTATTTTTTGGTTTGGTATGATAAAACAGTACATATGTTCCATTCTTGTTGCAACTCTTTGGCATGTTGGAGGAGGACACACTAGACTACAGGACGACATCCGAAGGAGAGCACAATGACATGAGAGCTCCCTGAACATTGTCGGGTTGATAACCATTTATGTTTTCAATCTTTAGTTTTCATTTTATAAAAACAGAATACATGAAACTTATTTGGTAACTATTTTCAGTTTTAAGTTTTATATGGATCTTGGAAATGAAAATTTTCTTCGCGTTAAATTGTGAATTTGATGTCATAGAATGAAAGTGCATGTTCAAAAGACTATGTAACACTTTTCATCGACTTTTTTTGGAGTTTGAAAGAGGCTTTAGTGAATTTTGAATTATGAGGTCCCGAGCAGGTCCGACTTTGACTTTTGAGTGGCCCATGGCCCAAAAATTAAAATGAGGCTCTTTCTCTTTGTATACAATCATAGTGGCTCAAGTATAGTAGTTTTATTAAACTAAAATAACAGAATTACATAAATCATATTTTGATTATTTGGGCTAATTAAACTAAAATAGCAAAAGTACAAAAATCATATTTTGATTTTTAATATTTAATATTTTTTATAATTAAACAAACTGACTGAATTGAGGCATTAGACTAAATTTGTTAACTATTGCAAATGCGGTGACGAAATCGGAAAAATTAAAATCACAGTGACAAATTTGATTTCGAGCAAAATCCCAGTGATAAAAAAATGTAATTAACCCTTTTTTTTTTTTTTTTTTGGTTTGAAACAGAGAAAAGGAAAGGGAGGACTGATTCAGGCCCCTAAAAAGAAAAGAGGGTTGAAAGCAAGAGAGAACGGGGGAACACAATTATATTGAACTCGATGGAAAGAAGGCCCTCTGGATTCAGAGAAGAAAAAAAGAAGGCCCCCTGGACAAAAGCACCCTTCCCCACGTTAATTTTTCCAAGTCAAAGTCATAAACTCGCCTTCCACACGTTAACTTTTCCTAATCTAAGTCATAAACTTGCCTTCCACACGTTAACGAAAAAATGAAGGAAGTGGAGTTTTCACCTCAAAATTAATTGTTAATAGGGGAGTGGCTCAATTCTTTATAAGCCCTTGCTAGGTTTCTCAACTTTCCAATGTGAGACATTTTCACCTTCATATTCTCACACGCCCTCGCACATATGATAAATTTTTAAGCCTAATATGTGAACAACACATATTTGGTGACATGAAGCATGTGTGGCCGTTGGGTTTTCACATATGGGCTAACTTGCTCTAATACCATTAAGGAAGCTAAGGTTCCACTCCAAAACCAATTGGCAATGGAGGGAGTGATTCAACTCCTTATAAGCCCTTGTTAGATTTCTCAACTTTCCAATGTGGACATTTTCACCTTCACATTCTCACAAAATAAGATGCCTTCATGTTGGTCTGATCATCTGATCTATGAATATCAATGGAGAGTTAGCTAGTATTGGATTTTTTCTTCTGATACAAGTGATATGTGTGGGGAGGGGGATTTGAATGTGCATGACCTCAGGTGCAGGAGTAACTATTTTTAAACACTTGAATTTCAAGTCCCTACATTAGAACTAAAATGTATGGCCAAAAGCAGGAAAAAGGAACTAAAATTGGATTTCCTCCAAAAAGGAAATAGTTCATCCGAAAACTAAGGTAAAGTAGTTAAAGCCAAAATATTATATAGCTTGGCTACTCTTTTGTAGAGGAAAGACTTCCAACCTAATGATGATCACTCATAGAAAATTTCATCATGACCAAAAAACTGCAAAGCAATTTGTCAAACTCAAATTATGTATAAAGATAAATCCAAACAGTGCAAAGGAACCTAAAAAGAAAGTTGGCCATTGACCTTTGAGTGGATGACGGTACTTGCTTATTTCATTTTGCAATTAGAAGCAGCAACATTAATTAAATTTCGTATTTGAGACATTGGAAAGTTTCAATTTCAATTTCGTTGCAACAACACATGCAACATTAATTATGAATACTAGCCTCTTTGCACGAGCTTCCGTGTGTGAGAAGCCTATTTTCGATCACGTGCACTACGTGTGACTTACAATTTTTCTAATTTTGCAATTGTAATTTTTTAGATGACCGTCTCAAGAGTTCTCTTTGATCACCCTTATTTTTCTAGATGTACGTCTCAATAGTTTACGCACAATGAAAGAAAAGAGAAATTGTTGAGACACACATCTAGAAAAATAAGGTAGATAATAGAAAACTCTAGAGAGTTATCTAGAAAAATACAATTGCAAAATTAGAAAAATTAGAAAAAGTGATCGCTACTGCCTTCATTGAATGGCTCTATGTTAGGGTGATTGCTACTTCTCTCGTTGAATGGCACTATGTTAGTTAGGGTGTTGTATTGTAAGGAAGAAATGAAATTGCCTGATAAGAATTCACAACTTTGGGGCCTCATTAAATTTACATTCAATTACAAAAATATGATATTTCTAACTGTTTCGAGTGTCTAATAGCACATAAGAGAATATATTTGAAAAGAAGACTTGTGTGTCTATTTCTAGGCAGAAGAAATTATTATGAATAAAAAAAGAAGATGATTAATGTCACAATAAAATCAATCCTTTCAACCTAATCTTCATCATCTCTACTAAATCCTATACAAATTTAATTTCACACATGCATACATTTGCACCACTTGTATCATCTACTTCTTTGGACTTCATCTTCTATCATTCAATTTAGCTTATCACCTCCAAATTTAATTTTTCTTAACTGCAACCCATCACTTTTGGTTCCTATTAATAAATCTTATTTTTTTTAAAATAAAAATTCATGACTAGGATCCAACTCATCAAGTTACCTTATCAAACTCAAGATAGGATTTATTATAATTTTTAGATGGCCAAAATACTCCCATGTCATTGCAATTGTTGTTTTCTCCATTGATATTATTCTGACTACACTTTGAACATACTTAATGCAATAAAATTGTCATTAATATTCAAATGGTGTTTTTTTAAAAAAAATGAAACGACGATATATTATTAATGATAGGAAAGGATTATATTTGATTGGAAGCTAAAAATCAAAGGGTTTTTTTAATTGGCTTAAATTTAGGAATTTTTTAGAGTAAGTTTAAGTAAGTGACGTTTTGGGCCTATTGAATCTATGAAGAAACATTTAATATACCTATCACGTTTTTGCATAAACTAATGTACCTATTTCTTTTATTGAATAATCTACATATGTTTTGTAACTTTACCTATTTTGTGTACCTATAAATAACATACCTATTTTTTTGTTACCTAAATATTGTACCTACTTTTTTTAATGAATAATCTACCTATGTTTTTGTATAAATAAATATCTATTTTTTGTGAATAATCTACCTTTTTTTTAGTAACCTACCTATAATCTACATACCAATTTTTGTGTGTGAATAATGTACCTATTTTTTAAAATATAAATAACGTTCCTTTAAGTTAACTAACTGAGTGGAAAATTTATAGGATTAATCTATTATAAATTAATTTATGGATTTTTTTCCTCGAAACTTCAGGGATTTTATGAATAATGCTATGCTAGAAATAAGGGAGTATTAATTAGAAATCAAGGAGTTGATGACATGCTTCAAAATCAATTATAATTACAAAATATAAAGGTGAATGGCATATAGTGTAATTTAGTTAATAATACTTGGACATATATATATCTTACATGGCAACATATTTCAATTTTGGGTTTTAATTAGAGGTTTAATTGTAGGTGGATTTATGTCTAGCATATAAGAGTTGTAAGAGCATCCCCAACGCGCACAACAAAGCCAGGCAAAAGGCCCCCTGAGACAGCCCAAGTCACTCCAGCGCAGCAGCCCTTGGCCCGGTTTGGCGTGGGACCCACCAGCCCTGGCAAGCCCAAGGGCATGCTTAGCCTGGGCTTCAGCCCGAGTCTTGTGACGTCAGCGCTGGCGTCACGCTGACGTCAGCGCAAGGAAAATCAAATTTTTTTTACTGTTGGCGCGTGAATTACACGCGCCAACGGTAAAAAAAATTGACTTCCGCGCGCTGACGTCAGCCCTGTCAGACTCCAACGGCTATGTGACACGTGTCGCAACCGGGACGCTCCGATCTTTTTTTTCCAGAAATCTGACGGTCCTCGTTTTTTTGCCCAAAAAAATTGCAAAAAATATCGAAAAAATTCTGAAATTTTTTTAAAAAAATACCAAAAAATTATGTATTTTTTCCCTATAAATACCTAACCATTTTATTTACTTTTCACACCAAATCTTCATACAATTTCTTCTCCATCCAATATTTTTTACTCTCCACTCATATTATTCACTTCCCACACCAATTCTCAATACAAACTCTTATCCTTCCAATATTTTTTCCTCTCCACTCACATTTTTCACTTTCCACACCAATTCTCCATACAAACTCTTCTCCTTCCAATATTTTTTACTCTCAACTCACATTTTTCTACTACTTTCCATTTGTATAAAAAAAA
>NW_018922455.1:97954-112059 GCF_002207925.1 Prunus avium
GAATTTGATGTAGGAATTGGATTTGAGAGGTATGTGTATAAGATTTGAGGAATTTGATTTGAGTATGAGAAATTTGAGATAAGGCATTTGAGGACTTTAGATTTGAGGGATTTGATCTGAGTATGAGAAATTTGAGATTTGAGTATGAGAAATTTGATTTAGGGTTTTGGATTTGAATATGAGAAAGTGGATTTGGTGGTTTTGGAAACGATATCCATGGTAGCGGAAGGATTTAAGAATAAGATAAAAGAGATGTGTTTAGGGTTTCGGGATAAGAGTATATGAGGATTCGGGTATGAAGATCTGAATCTGAAACTGGAAATACGAGGAATAAGATATGAGGAATGTTATTTTGGGTACGAGGAATACGATATGAGGAATGTAAAGAACACAGAAACCCTGTGAACACGGCTAAGAACATAGAAACTTCTCTTCAATTCTCTTCTCCCCCTGAAGAGAAGGGTATGTCAGAGTCAAGAAAGAGGCAAAATCTCCATGATAAAGAGAAACAGATCATTTTTCACTCCCCTCCCCCCCTTGAAGAGGAGGGGAGGAAAAATCTTGATATGAGAATTTAGAGACAACCGAGGATCGATTACTCTGATACCATGCTAAAATATGAATATTTGGTTTTGAATATGTTAGATTCTTTTATTCTTCTCCATAAGGAGGTATATATAAGAGTTTACATGAGTGCTTTGGATCCAGTAAAGGATTAGGAAAGTATCTCCTAATTATACAATGATTTGACAACTATATAAAATAGGAAAGTAAATCCCTTAATTAATTAAAGGAAATAAATCTATAAAATAGGAAAGTAAATCCCCTAATTAATCAAGGAAATAAATCTCCTTGATTAATTAGGAGATTCACTTCAACACAAACAACATAATGGAAAATTGAAAGCACGTACGTACTCTACCAAAAAAAATCAAACAAGTCTGTCAAAAACCCAAATCAAACTACACAAACAGAGAAAAGCACGTACGTACTTTGAAGCCGAGACAAAAGTGTAGATATTTGTGGAGAGTCTGGAGAGAGGGAATGGTTGCACCACACAAGGCCTTTGCAAATACTTAAATTAGATAAACCTAATGGAATGTTCAGTTAAGTATTACCATAGTACATCTATACACGCCACCCCACCACTCTTCATATTAAGTTTTAGAAAAATACAAACTCCTCTACACCGTATTGTCAGATTACTCTTCTCTTTTAATCATGTTCAATCAAGTGGGACTTAGGAATAAAAAATAATAGAAAGAGAAGACACGGACCAAGGTTGTGTGTGCAGTTGATCAATATCACTCCGAATTAACCATCTTCATCAAAAGAATATTTATTGACATTTTGATCAATAAAGAAGTTAATAGAAATAATAATAATAATAATAATAAACTTGAGGCGTAGTGTCAAGAACTTGCCATCACAGAAAATTCCATCCTTGAAAATAAGACCATTGTTGTCTTGTCAATTCGAAGCAAAGAAAAAAATAGTTCTGGTAAATCACATATATGCAATTTGTGATATTTTCAATTAAAAAGACCAAGAAACTCCAAGTCAATTTGCGAAATTGATGAGACCTAAATTTCCAAAGTTACGTCTTCAAACATGCACGTCACCATGTGCTCTGGACTTTTTGCACCTATATACTACCTAGTGTGTTGTTGGTTGCACTTTGTTCTTGTTATTGTCAAACAGTAAATGGATTGTTCAATCTGTCAAACAAATCATGCTCTGGACTTGGTAAAAAAAAAAAAGTAGAAAGAGAAGACACGGACCAAGGTAGAAGAAAGGAATAAGACGAAAAGAACAAAAAAATTAACATGATGCATGCATAACCTTTGTTTTCATTACCAACGCACTTCCCAAGTCTGCCAAAACAAATAGCAATGGATCTCCACAGTCCACACAATCCTTTGTTTTCATTTCCAACCCTTTTGTTTATTCCAAAGGGGATAATATTTATTGACATATATATCTCTCAAAAAAGAAGTATTTTATGACTTAAATCAAGAACTTAGATCTGATTAATAAAAAAGTGTAAATGCAACCAAATATTCATTACAGAAAATTCCATCCTTGCAATCAACGTTGATGTCAATTCGAAACAAAAGAAAAATGACCAAGTCAATTTGCCATTAAATTAAGGTGCTACGAAACTTCAAGTCAATTTGCCATAAGTCATAGGCCAAATATAGTTCTAAAATAATGCAAAACCTATCTCCAGTTATGGGATGAAAAAAAATTTGGCCAAATTTGGAGGGCCACATTTGGCCCTTTAGTCCTCCAACCAGGCCAATTGTAGCCCAACTTTGGCCTAGGCCAATTTATAACCCTGAACTATATTTAACCCTATGACTAAAGATGGCCTTAGCAACCACACAAGATGAAACAGCAGTAGAACTACTACTAGTTTCGAGAGCATGCGAATCGACACGTTGCCCATAATTTTTTTGATATTTTTTGAGTGCATTCTTAGCTAAAGAATCATCTGTGAAAGTGAAAGCTGGAGAGCTATCTATTTATGGACAGGCCATGTGATCAAATGGTTGAGCAATAAACATTACGTGTTTGACTTCAAGTCAAGTAGCAATGCATTTATGGGTATTGGACGTGTTCAGCATCAGCTCTTTCCTCATCGTTTCTTCGGTTTCTTGGCCTGACTTTTGAGTCTTTGTTTTGTGGAAATTGTTTTGGCACCACATGTGAGATTTCTCTTGTCCTCTTGAGAGTTCACATATAAGGGCTTGTTCTTTCATCATTGATTGTTTTGTTTTTACAGTATTGGTTCTTGAGGAGAATTGCTTTTGGTGGGTAATTTGCTGTAAGGAAGACTTCCTGAGGAGCTTGGGACTTTAAATAATAGTAAATAAAAGAAACAAAACATATGTACTGTTTGTTTTCCCTTCCCTCTGGGTTTCTTTACCCTCCGTTTAGATGAGATTTGGAATTTAGCTAAAAGCCAGGAGTTTAAAAGGAGAAGTTGACAATTCCCATTTTTGGTAATTTAAGCCCGAAATTTATTAAATGAAGCGCATAAAAAATTGGGGAAATTGGGGCATCAAATTCTTGAGTTTAATTTCCACTAAAATAGGCGTCATTTCACAATTTCCATAGTGCCTTTACAAAATCGACATATATAAATTCAAACATTGAAATCTTCAATTGCTAGAAATTAAAATGATGGAAATCTAAAATACATCATTTTAGAATTCTATGTAATTTTCACTTCCTTTCATCCAAACAGAATGAAATCAGATTTTGACCGAAAAAAAAAAAAAAGACATTGTAATATACTCTATCTTTATATCATATTAATCAAAAAGCGCGACATTGTGAAAAAAGGAACAAATTCTTTGATTGGTCATATATTCTAAAAGCAAAAGCAATGTAATTAAGCCCACTCAAATATAGCAATTAAGCCCTACAAATCTAACATTAATAAGAAAAATAGACGCACTATTATTACATTTTGGGTTGATTACAAATGTCTTGGAGAAACAAAAGCGCCCTTACATTACATGTTACATGTTGTGGTTGCATTTTAGTAGCTACGTCAGATTTCATATCTATTATTTTGATGAATTCAAACTTATTAAACGAGCCCATACTTTCTATCAACTGGTGAATATTGTTTTTGAGACACAGAGAGACTTAATTAAAAAGGCTAGGGAGGCCCTCTTGAATATTATTCAGACCCCAAAAACAATAAATAAATAAAAGAGGGTTGAAAGTGAGAGAGAACGGGGGAACACAATTCGATGGAAAGAAGGCCCTCTTGACAAAAGCACCCTTCTACACGTTAACTTTTCCAAGTCAAAGTCATAAATTACATGGGTTAGATCAGCAGCTAGAAGATGAGCAGTAGTTCCATGCTAGAAAAAATGCCTTCAATTGGTCTGATCATCTGATCTATGAATATCAATGGAGAGTTAGCTGGTATTGGAATTTTTTTTTTTCGATACAAGTGATATGTGGGGGAGGGGGATTCAAATGCACATGAATTCAGACCCCAAGGTTAAAGTGTGGATCATCCCTTGGCTCAATTTGGGCTGCAGGAAGGCAACCAATTTTTATGGGAAGGGGTGGGTCCGATATGGATTGAATTTTTACTAGAAAATGACAGAAATAGGGGACAGTTTTTTCTGTATTGTGGTGTTGTGTCTTTTTCCTTGACTGGATTTCCTCCACTAGGGGGCTTTTATGGCAAGGTTTTAACGATGCCACTTTGTAGCACCTAGAGAAATGAACGTTAAACTGCCCCTTGCGTTAGCATTAATTTGTTGCCTTCGTTATTGAGCAACTGCTGGACTGAATTTGTCTACATTGACGTTATAATGCACGATCTTCATAGAAAAGTTTTCCAAACCCATAGCTCTGGTTTTAGACAACTGATTTTGCATTTTGCAATTAGCAGCAACCATTGTAGGTATATTTGAGGCTTTGGAAAGGTTCAATTTCATTTCATCAAATGTACTCTGCTCAATTAATGATTAAAATCATTGTATTTCATACAGAAAACTGCAAACATTATGAATGCATTGAATCAAAATAAAGAAAAACATGCAACATTCGAACACCTTTATTTGCATTAATTCGCATAACTACAAGTACAACTAGAAAGACAGAGCAAGGTTTCGTGGAAGGAGAAGTAACTCATATCTTGAAAAGTGCTTTGATTTAAGGAAAATGCTAGAGGCACCAACTCTCTAATAGAGCGTGGGACCCATTGTATTGGCGGGCTCCACCTCTATTAGAGAGTTGGTGCCCAAAGTTGGTGCCTCTAGCACCACCCTTAACATTGTTTGAACATGACCTGTATACAGTGGCGGATCCACCATGGGGTCAATGGGGTCAGACGACCCCATGGCAGATCTGGATTTTAGTGGTAGGGACTGGTTTTTGCCCTTGGCAGCCATGAAAATGACCCCATGGAGAAGAAAAAGCTTCAGTGGGCAGCTGGGGTTCTTTTGTTTTTTTTGTAAAAACTGCTTGGCAAAACGACGTCGTTTTGGCCAAGGCAATTTTTTTAAAATGACTTAGCCAAAACTACGTCGTTTTGGGCTAGGACATAAGAAAAAAAATAAAATAAAGGGGGCTGCAGCTTCTTAACAGCACAGACCCTAAAATAAATCTCCAAAATCCCATTTTGGGTAGTTTACACTATGACCCCATGAGTGGCAATTCCTGCATCCGCAGCATATGTTTTGAATAATAAAACCATTTAACGTTCAAATATATGCAACTTGAAATATCACCATGGACCCCGAAAACTTGCGCTAAAAATACAACTACCAACCAAGAAAAAGAAGCAAACAAATAGAAGGAAAAGGAAAATCCAATAACTATAAACAATTTAATTTTCTCTTCGGCTACATATGTACATCTACACGCATATATATTGAACTTCAGGTGCAGACTACGCAATGCCAATGGCTGCTCAATTTTTGGGTTATCTTTTTCTGATTTTTGTTCCCATGTTGCAACAGGGTTTAACACTTCAGGGTGTAAGTTAGTTTTTAACATTTAGAGTTTAGGGCGTTTAATATTGTATCACAGACATAGAAGCAGAAAAGAAACATTAATCGATTTGGTGCAAGAAGGTCAAAGCAATCAAACCAACAACTAGAGATTCACTGATGAGAAAATGGACCAAAAGATGAAGCAAGTTTTGCACGCTCACTCTTGTAGTCACTCCATGTTCCTTGTGAAAACAAGCGAAGCACATCCAGGTTCACAGAAGTCTCTGTTCCTTCAAGCTGCAAATATTACAGAATCAAAAGAACTATTCCTACAATGACATTCCTAGTATGAAAACCCAATAACAATAATAAACAATTTAATTTTCTCTTTGGCTACAACAAAATTCTGATTTAGACATTTTTTGTTCATAATCAATGACCTAACTCCTAAAACAACAGAACCCTTCTCTCAACCAAAACAAGAATAACATTTCTGTTTAGCTAAGAACAACATCCCAAATAATTAAAAATTAAAAATATACCACATCATATTCCACCACATCCATTGGCCATCATTAATTGGGGGAAAAAAAAAAACCAGTTGTAGCAGTGAGGATATCGTCTCCTATTTCCTAACTTAACATTCAAATTCTCCATTCATTCTTAGTTTCTACCACCACAGAGCAGAAAAGGAAAATTCACAACAAAACAGAGAAGGAAAGAAAAAGAAAAGAAACCTGAAGAACATTAGGAACGGCGAGAATCTCGGAGAAGGCGAAGAGAGAAGGGTGCGAGGGGGCTTCGACGACGAGGGAGCCGAGGGCAGAGCCTTCGAGAGACGAGGCTTGCTTCACGAAATGATCGATGATCTCTTCTTGCTTTTGCTCAATGTCCATCTCTAGAGCACAGAAGTAGGATCCGCAATAATAGAAAAAAAAAAAATTAAATCAAAAAATGGATAGAAGACGGTGAAAAGTTCAACAGTGGAGAGTTAGGTTTTCGGTGGGTCAAAATTTGGGAGATTAGAGAGGGGTTTTGGAGTGAGGGAATTGGAAAGTGGTTTTTGAGAGAGAGAGAGAGAGAGAGAGAGGATCTCTGAGGAACCACCACCCCAATAAAAGCTGCATAGACTGATTCTGTTTGAACCCAACGATTGCTCTTTTTTTTTGGTTTGTTCACAGAACAAGATTGCTGCTCGGTTGGGCCATCTCTCAGCAGTCAAACTCCAAAATTGGGTTTTCAGCCCAAAACTTGTATTTGCGCGGGCCAAACTTTAAGAAATGCAAAAGTTTGGCCGAAATTCAAGACCACAAACCAGACGGACTGGAAATTTGTAAAGCCCAGTTTTACAGCCCACTTGACCTCTCGGTTTGTCTCGTAGTGCCATCAAGAGTGGACCCTCTTGTGTTAGCTTGGTATGGAATACCCTTAGGCTGTGTTTGGCAGGCCTCACTGGACTGGACTAGCTTAAATAGTACTTGAAACCCATATTTGAACTAGCTTAAATAGTACTTGAAACCCATGTTTGGTAAGGTAATGGACTAACTTAATGAGATTATATAGTCCAACAGTAAACAAAACCTCTCACTCGCTCCGCTAATTTAGAGAGGTTGAAAAGTGGTTCGCAATATAGTGCCCTCGCTAGATTGAACACACGAGTCCGAACTAATTCTTCTTCTTCTTAAACTGAAATTGGATTTTCTTTATTTGTGTTTTCAGTAAACCATATTCACTGAAGTCAGATCCTTGGCTTGAATCAACCACCCCCCCCAACAATCAACCCATCAGACCACCACCATGAGTTTACCTAATTTCTGCAACTAAACAAACCCAAATCACTGGCTGGACAAGATCGAAGAGGACGTGTGTGGAAAACGCATTTGCTGAAGCCTTTGCCTAGGGCTTTCTCAATTGAATAAAAAGGAGTCAAAGGGGGAGAAGAAGAATTGTGGGAAAAAGGGGATGTGGAGGTGGGTTCCGATGGGAATGAGAGAGAGAATTAGGGAGGTTTATGATTAAAGGAAAAAAAAAATTAGAGAGAAAAAAGGGATGTAGAAGTGAGTTGCGATGGGAGAGATAGAGAATGAGGGAGGTTTTTGAATAAAGATAACAAATAGAGAGAAAAAAAAAAGAAAGATAAAAAGAATGAGGATGTTGGGTTGCGATGGGGGAGAGAGAGAGAGAAGGAGGGAGGTTTCTTGTTAAAGAAAAAAATAAGATAAAAAGAATGGGGAGGTTGGGTTTCTGACTAAAGAAAAAGAAAATAGAGAGAAAAAAAAAAGATAAAAAGAATGAGGAGGTTGAGTTGGGTCTGAATCTGATGATTTTTTTATTTTTTATTTAACATAATTTTAGCCTTTAAAAAAATAACAGAATTTTAGTTGTTTTCTTTTTATTATTGTTTTAAATCTAATTATTACAATATTTATTTTTTAGTCCAACATAGGTCTTCACTATTTTTACAATTCAGCTTCTCAATCCAGCTTCTTAGTCCGACGTGGCACCAAACGTAGGTCAATACTTAATCCAACTTAGGCCAATCCAAGCCAATCCAACACGGCTCCGTCGTAGCACAATATTGTCCGCTTTGGGCCCCCCCTCTTTGCCCTCACGGTTTTGTTTCTGAGAGCTCACGAGCAACTTCCCAGTGGGTCACCCATCTTGGGATTGCTCTGGCCCCAACTCGCTTAACTTCGGAGTTCCCATGACTTCGAAGCCAGTGAGTTCCCAAAAAGCCTCGTGCTAGATAGAGGTGGGCATGTACATATAAGGCACATCACTCCCTCTTCATTAGTTAATGTGGGATGTTACGATCCACCCTCTTTAGGGGCCCAACGTCCTCATCAGCACACTTGCACCACATGGCAGAGTGGCTCTGATACCAAATTGTCACATCCCAGGATCGGCTCCGCCGTAGCACAATATTGTCCACTTTGGGCTCCCCTCTCTACCCTCACGGTTTTGTTTCTGAAAGCTCACGAGCAACTTCCTAGTGGGTCACCCATCCTGGGATTGCTCTGGCCCCAACTTGCTTAACTTCGGAGTTCTCATGACTTCAAAGGCAGTGAGCTCCCAAAAGGCCTCGTGCTAGATGGAGGTGGGCATATACATATAAGGCACATCACCCCTCTCCGTTGGTCGATGTGGGATGTTACACAGTCCATGACAGTCCGCCGTACCAAACGACCCCTTATGGTATAACTCCTCCACATGTCATAATAAGAGTGGATGACTATGTTAAAATTTCCCACTTTTAGGGTACCTCGACACATTATATCATACAACCATACTCTAGTACCACACTATAATTATTTGCACCTAGCCTTCTCCATTTAAACTGTCCAGATTTAATTTAAGTACTTTTATGAAGGCTATTCTAAGGTCAGTTTTCTGACAATTGATGCATGTAAGGTCTACAATAGATCAATGGTCAAATTTCGTGAACAAACGACATTACTTTTTAGTTGAAAAGAACAGTTGTTTGCACTTCAGACTAGTGATCATATACCCCTTCTTTATAAATAAAAAGAAACATGTAACAAATGACTATACGATAACTATTTTAGAGTGCCAACAACAACTCTCTTATTTCATCATATAACTAAGGATATAAGGGTGTAGAATCCAACATGTAACATAGAGGTGTTATAATTTGTACTTAATCTATTGTGCAGTCTGAGCTAGATAAATATGAATGGAAGTGAATTGTGAGAGAACTAGAATTAGAATTTACAGATTGGACTCAAAATGTCGAGCCACAAGATGGGGATGGGAACAACCGACCATGGTTTGAAATTTACATACACTTTGATCTTTGGTCTTTGATTTGATCTTTGCTATGCATCAAGAAATAAAAATACTCGGACCAATAAGGACACAAAAGGCAATTGCCATGAAGTATTTGTGATATTTTGCTTGTAATTGCCATACATACATGCAATTTTCTTTTTTACAAATTTATTTTATTCAACGATCCGTAAGCCATCGCACATATATAAACACATGATAAGGAATACATGCAACATAAAAACAAGCAAAATATAACATCAAATGCATAACCTTATAACAAACTTATGAATTTCTGCATCACTCTACCTTTTTCTTATCATTGATCTGATCATTTCTACAATCTCAATAAATAACTCCTTCCTCCTTGTGATCACAATGTCAGCAAGAACCACTCCCACTCTCGATCCCGGCCAAAACAAATTTCCAATCATATCCAATTCTAGAGCCTGAATCGTCTTCTTCTCTGCTTGAAGGTGGCAGTTGAGGGGTCTCAGCATTTCCACATTTCTTAGGCAGTGGATCCCCACACAAGCCAGGGTTTCCTTCACATGAAGAGCTTTTGAACAAAGTTAGTTGGGTTCCATGTGGTAAAGCATGCATGGAAGTGAAAATGTGAGAGAGTTATAATTTATAGATTGGACTCAAATTATTGAGCAATAGGAGCACAGGACTAAATTTCAAACAAGATGGGGATGGGGAACAATGATGGTTTGAAATTTGCATCTACTTGCAAGAACATGTTCTTGACTTCAAGTGAGTTCATTTTGACTTGAAGTCAACTCGTCCAATTACCCAAAATATATGGCATTCAGATAGATGTTATTTGATCTTTGTTCTGCATCAAGACATATGAAGTTTCCATCAGGATCACTATACTAGTACCTTATTTTCAAACTTGAGAAGTTCATTTTTCTTGAAGTCAAGTCATCATCCAATTAAATGTCTCTTTGGCCATGCCATTTGAGCTTTGGTCTTCGCTAATCACTCTGGATGCTATCCCTGTTGAAATAAAAAATTCATTGTCAGCAAACTAAATTCTGGCCCAAGTTTAAAGAAGTGGGGCTCATGTTGCTAAATTAATTTAGGCCCAAAATGAATTAATATTAATATTTTTACAAGAAAATATTAATGAATTGAAAGTAGTAACAGGATATGCTTCATGTACGGAGTTGAGGGGCTGACTGGAAATGGGAAGTTACTCCCACATACAGCACCCACGCAGTACGTGAGCCTGTAACTGGCTCCACTCCTTTCAGTTTCTCTAGGTCTATAAAAGGGACCATTAGTGAGCAAAGGAAAAAAGAGGACAGAGAGAACGGAGGAGAGAAAAAACAGAAGCAGAGAACAAAAGTAAAAACGCAGAAGAAGAAGTATCAAACTACGACAGAAATCCAAGGGGAGATACGAAGCTCTGTCACAATACTGTTTGAGAAGGTATTAAACTAACTCATTTCAACATTCTCCTATGTACAGCTAACTTGCAGGCAAAAGAGAGAGTGTAAAAGAAATTATGCAGAAGCCTTGGCAATGGAAGATGTAAACAAATCTCTTCAAAATGATGATAATGGTGTTGCTTACACAAAGAGAGCTCTCGCAAGGACTTCTCTGTTGTGAATTACAGATGGGTTTCTGCAAGAAACCCACAGTACTGAGTGCTATGAACACATTGCGAGTGTTCATGGGCACATTGTGGTACTTAGAGAAGACCTTGCGAGTGTTCTTGAGTACCGAAAATAGAAAATGGCGAGTTTCATCCTAACCCACCTTCAGCACAGTGAAATCCCAAGTCTGCAAATTGGAGAACGAAGAGATAGCCCACGAAAGTCACCAAGACAGCTATCCTCTGCAGTAATTTGCAAACACCACAAAGGGTTCTCACTCTGTTATTAGCGGTACGATTGCCTTCCCAAAAGATCTTTGTCTGCAATCAAATGAAGAAAAATTGCACCGAAGCATTAGACCATTGTTACCAAGGGACCAGAAGGGAGCAGAAAATTCAAAATGGTCTTTGAGCCCAAAACAATACAGTCAAGTCTTCAAGGAGATGATGAAAATAAAAATCACATACAAAAAGCAAAGCAAGGTCCCAAAAGGTAAAAGAGCTTATCGACACCAAGGGCCAGAGCAGCAAATTAATGGTTCATGCAACAAGCAAAAAGAGATTCGCCATTTCCTGCCATGCCCAAGACAAAAGAAGAAAACAACAAGAAAGGGAGTTTGGAAGACCAGGAAGAAACCAGCAAAAAGCAAAAGACCAATTTCAAGTTGAAAAGCCTATTGTGTTGCGGCTATTGAAGAACCCAAAAGCAACATAAAACCAAGAAGCCAAAAAAAGTTGAAGTTTCAGAAGCCAAAAGAAAAGGAAAATGACGAAACAAAAGTAACCAGCTAAAAGACAAAAAAAGTTGAAGCCTGAGATGACTTTCAAATAGTTAAATGAACTATTTGGTCTACTCTGACAGAAGGAAAAGACTTACTTTGCTTTGACTTTTCTTTGATTTTCTCAAAACTCAAAGCTCTGAATTGATTATGGCTAACGGATAGCTGAAGAGATATATAGTTTGGTCCAGTTTGAGTTTAAATTTGAACTAGTCTAGATAAAGATGGGAGTGACTCAGTTTGGATTGATCTTTACTACTCCAAATGGATATCGGTTTCAAATGGCAGCTGGCTCTCAAAGCCTTTCTGACGTGGACTGTTTTCTTAAGGGCCAAATGTTAAGGCTTGCAAATAAATTGATGGGTTGACAAAACAAATTACCCATTAACTTTCAAAAGCCCAAAATATTTGATGGGTGGTCCAAATAAATTATGCCATCCCCACAACCATATGTGAGTAAATTAATGGGCATATTAAAATGCCTGTTAATTTTCTTTGGACATTGACAATAAACAAATATGGTACAAAACCATTCCAAATTTTCTCATGGGTCATCTACCCTTACAAATTTCAGTGAGATCAATCTCTCAAACTCATCAAATTCTTTCAAGTTCTGAACTACGTCCGGTTTGTTTCCGACAAGGATACGTAGGCAATTTGGAAATTCAATCCAAATACAACCGCAAGTCCAAATAGAATCCCTGGTTTACCTTAACCAAATTCGCCTCAAACACTTTTCCAACCACAAAATCAAATTGAATCCATGGTTCAACCACATTCACTACTACAAAAAGGGCAAAAGACGACCAGTAAACAACGACGGTAGATCAAAAAACCGTCGTTGTTTTTTAAAAGACGACGGTAATAGAAACCCGTCGTAGAAACATACTTTAAACACCTAAAAAACGGCACATGTATAGATATTTTGAAACCACGACGCACCAAATTAAAAAAGCGTTGTCTTATTACAAAGGTATTTTCAGAGTTAAAATCTGAACCTAAAAACAACGACTGCATCTATGAAATCACCGCCGTAGAAAGTAAAGACGACGATATAAAAATAAGACGCCGTGTTAATTAATTAATAAACACGACCCAATTTTCTTAGTCAGCGACGCATAAATTCAAAGGAATCTACGACGGTTAATTACAAAAAAAATCGCCGCTTTAAATTAAGTTACCACGACTGTAAATATAAATTTATCGACTTTTTAATTATAATATACTACGACGGTATCCATAACTCTACTGTCGCATAATTGTACTAACCACGACGGTTTGTTAAATTAACGACGTACAAATTTTATGCAATTATTCGTCTATCATTACCAGAATGAACTCTGTTCCTCATCATAATCGAACCAGAATGAACAAAGGCAATGTTTTAGAAGTGGATGATGTGCCAATTACTCTCACAAGGAGTTTGAGGGCAAGAAGCTTGTCTCAGCCACCAAGGAAGGTCTCAAGCTTGATGAGAGTGAAGACGAGGCAAAGAAGAAGGAAGAGTTGAAGGAGAAGTTTGAGGGACTCTACAAGGTTGTGAAGGATGTTTTGGGTGACAGACTAGTGGAGAAGGTTGTGGTGTCTAACAGTCTGACCGTGCTGGACTGCCAACATGGAAAGAATCATGAAGGCTCAGGCCTTGAGGGATAACAGAGCGGCTGGGTACATGTCGAGCAAGAAGACCATGGAGATCAACCCAGAGAACCCCATCATGGAGGAGCTGAGAAAGAGGGCTGATGCAGACCTTGTTCTCCTTCTATGCAGAAAGACAATTTTTTAGATGATGTGTGCAGGTTTGTGTCTTTCAGATACACAAACGCGCCCACACATCAACATCCAAACTGAAAAATGAAAGCGAGATGAGACAGAGAGGTGATGTGCCTCCAGAGAATTGAGAAAAAGTTGAAACCCTAATTGAAAAATGAAGACGACAGAAAGACAGAAAACCCATTATTTATAAACAAATCTTATAAATTATTTAACAATGACGCTATATAAAAACGACGTTGTAATTTTTTGAAAAATTAATTTATTGTGTAATTAAAAAACTTACACTTCGGTATGAGTAATTAAAACGACGTGGTATTAATTTTTCACGTCATTATTATTGAATATAAGGTCGTTGGGTAAATTGGAAAATGACGATTCATCTTTTTTGAAGAAACACGCGTCGTGTAATTCGATTTAAAAACGTCGTTTCATTAAAACATACCATCGTTTAAAGTAATATTATAGGGCAGTGTTAACAATAGCGCCGTATAATGTATCATACTAGGGCGCATACTATTAATAGCGTCGTTGTTATGAAAATATTATTTTAAACTTTTCGCATTCCTGACCCATACTTGCACTGTTTCCAAACCCGAGAAAAACTTTCAAGCTTTTCTAATTTTTCATTCTCCAAGAACTGTTTCAAACTTTCAAGCTTATCTCCTCTTCGTCTTCATCTCTGAACTGAAACACCAAACT
>NW_018922463.1:321-15857 GCF_002207925.1 Prunus avium
ATGGTGGGAGGAGTCATTTGGTTAGTTTTGAGTGAAATCCAATCGCTAGAAGTATGGAACACACCAACAACTCCAATTAGGAACGAATTTTCGTTGAAACTGAACTGACCAATTTCTAACACCTATTGATTTCGGATCGAACCCCAAACTTGTGCAACATCATAATATGGTGGGAGGAGTCATTTGGTGAGTTTTGAGTGAAATCCAATTGCTAGAGGTATGGAATACACCAACCACTCCAATTAGGAACGAACTGCCGTTGAACTTCAATTGTCCAATTTCTCACACCTATTGATTTCGGATCGAGCCCCAAACTTGGGCAACATCATAATATGGTGGGAGGAGTCATTTGGTGAGTTTTGAGTGAAATCCAATTTGAGGAGTCATTTGGTGAGCTTTGAGTGAAATCCAATTGCTAGAAGTATGGAATACATCAACCACTCCAAATTGGAACGTACTGCTGTTGAACTTGAATTGTCCAATTTCTCACACCTATTGATTTCGACCCGAGCCCCAAAACTTGGGCAACATCATAATATGGTATGAGGAGTCATTTGGTGAGCTTTGAGTGAAATCCAATTGCTAGAAGTATGGAATACATCAACCACTCCAAATTGGAACGTACTGCTGTTGAACTTGAATTGTCCAATTTCTCACACCTATTGATTTCGACCCGAGCCCCAAAACTTGGGCAACATCATAATATGGTATGAGGAGTCATTTGGTGAGCTTTGAGTGAAATCCAATTGCTAGAAGTATGGAATACATCAACCACTCCAAATTGGAACGTACTGCTGTTGAACTTGAATTGTCCAATTTCTCACACCTATTGATTTCGACCCGAGCCCCAAAACTTGGGCAACATCATAATATGGTATGAGGAGTCATTTGGTGAGCTTTGAGTGAAATCCAATTGCTAGAAGTATGGAATACATCAACCACTCCAAATTGGAACGTACTGCTGTTGAACTTGAATTGTCCAATTTCTCACACCTATTGATTTCGACCCGAGCCCCAAAACTTGGGCAACATCATAATATGGTATGAGGAGTCATTTGGTGAGCTTTGAGTGAAATCCAATTGCTAGAAGTATGGAATACATCAACCACTCCAAATTGGAACGTACTGCTGTTGAACTTGAATTGTCCAATTTCTCACACCTATTGATTTCGACCCGAGCCCCAAAACTTGGGCAACATCATAATATGGTATGAGGAGTCATTTGGTGAGCTTTGAGTGAAATCCAATTGCTAGAAGTATGGAATACATCAACCACTCCAAATTGGAACGTACTGCTGTTGAACTTGAATTGTCCAATTTCTCACACCTATTGATTTCGACCCGAGCCCCAAAACTTGGGCAACATCATAATATGGTATGAGGAGTCATTTGGTGAGCTTTGAGTGAAATCCAATTGCTAGAAGTATGGAATACATCAACCACTCCAAATTGGAACGTACTGCTGTTGAACTTGAATTGTCCAATTTCTCACACCTATTGATTTCGACCCGAGCCCCAAAACTTGGGCAACATCATAATATGGTATGAGGAGTCATTTGGTGAGCTTTGAGTGAAATCCAATTGCTAGAAGTATGGAATACATCAACCACTCCAAATTGGAACGTACTGCTGTTGAACTTGAATTGTCCAATTTCTCACACCTATTGATTTCGACCCGAGCCCCAAAACTTGGGCAACATCATAATATGGTATGAGGAGTCATTTGGTGAGCTTTGAGTGAAATCCAATTGCTAGAAGTATGGAATACATCAACCACTCCAAATTGGAACGTACTGCTGTTGAACTTGAATTGTCCAATTTCTCACACCTATTGATTTCGACCCGAGCCCCAAAACTTGGGCAACATCATAATATGGTATGAGGAGTCATTTGGTGAGCTTTGAGTGAAATCCAATTGCTAGAAGTATGGAATACATCAACCACTCCAAATTGGAACGTACTGCTGTTGAACTTGAATTGTCCAATTTCTCACACCTATTGATTTCGACCCGAGCCCCAAAACTTGGGCAACATCATAATATGGTATGAGGAGTCATTTGGTGAGCTTTGAGTGAAATCCAATTGCTAGAAGTATGGAATACATCAACCACTCCAAATTGGAACGTACTGCTGTTGAACTTGAATTGTCCAATTTCTCACACCTATTGATTTCGACCCGAGCCCCAAAACTTGGGCAACATCATAATATGGTATGAGGAGTCATTTGGTGAGCTTTGAGTGAAATCCAATTGCTAGAAGTATGGAATACATCAACCACTCCAAATTGGAACGTACTGCTGTTGAACTTGAATTGTCCAATTTCTCACACCTATTGATTTCGACCCGAGCCCCAAAACTTGGGCAACATCATAATATGGTATGAGGAGTCATTTGGTGAGCTTTGAGTGAAATCCAATTGCTAGAAGTATGGAATACATCAACCACTCCAAATTGGAACGTACTGCTGTTGAACTTGAATTGTCCAATTTCTCACACCTATTGATTTCGACCCGAGCCCCAAAACTTGGGCAACATCATAATATGGTATGAGGAGTCATTTGGTGAGCTTTGAGTGAAATCCAATTGCTAGAAGTATGGAATACATCAACCACTCCAAATTGGAACGTACTGCTGTTGAACTTGAATTGTCCAATTTCTCACACCTATTGATTTCGACCCGAGCCCCAAAACTTGGGCAACATCATAATATGGTATGAGGAGTCATTTGGTGAGCTTTGAGTGAAATCCAATTGCTAGAAGTATGGAATACATCAACCACTCCAAATTGGAACGTACTGCTGTTGAACTTGAATTGTCCAATTTCTCACACCTATTGATTTCGACCCGAGCCCCAAAACTTGGGCAACATCATAATATGGTATGAGGAGTCATTTGGTGAGCTTTGAGTGAAATCCAATTGCTAGAAGTATGGAATACATCAACCACTCCAAATTGGAACGTACTGCTGTTGAACTTGAATTGTCCAATTTCTCACACCTATTGATTTCGACCCGAGCCCCAAAACTTGGGCAACATCATAATATGGTATGAGGAGTCATTTGGTGAGCTTTGAGTGAAATCCAATTGCTAGAAGTATGGAATACATCAACCACTCCAAATTGGAACGTACTGCTGTTGAACTTGAATTGTCCAATTTCTCACACCTATTGATTTCGACCCGAGCCCCAAAACTTGGGCAACATCATAATATGGTATGAGGAGTCATTTGGTGAGCTTTGAGTGAAATCCAATTGCTAGAAGTATGGAATACATCAACCACTCCAAATTGGAACGTACTGCTGTTGAACTTGAATTGTCCAATTTCTCACACCTATTGATTTCGACCCGAGCCCCAAAACTTGGGCAACATCATAATATGGTATGAGGAGTCATTTGGTGAGCTTTGAGTGAAATCCAATTGCTAGAAGTATGGAATACATCAACCACTCCAAATTGGAACGTACTGCTGTTGAACTTGAATTGTCCAATTTCTCACACCTATTGATTTCGACCCGAGCCCCAAAACTTGGGCAACATCATAATATGGTATGAGGAGTCATTTGGTGAGCTTTGAGTGAAATCCAATTGCTAGAAGTATGGAATACATCAACCACTCCAAATTGGAACGTACTGCTGTTGAACTTGAATTGTCCAATTTCTCACACCTATTGATTTCGACCCGAGCCCCAAAACTTGGGCAACATCATAATATGGTATGAGGAGTCATTTGGTGAGCTTTGAGTGAAATCCAATTGCTAGAAGTATGGAATACATCAACCACTCCAAATTGGAACGTACTGCTGTTGAACTTGAATTGTCCAATTTCTCACACCTATTGATTTCGACCCGAGCCCCAAAACTTGGGCAACATCATAATATGGTATGAGGAGTCATTTGGTGAGCTTTGAGTGAAATCCAATTGCTAGAAGTATGGAATACATCAACCACTCCAAATTGGAACGTACTGCTGTTGAACTTGAATTGTCCAATTTCTCACACCTATTGATTTCGACCCGAGCCCCAAAACTTGGGCAACATCATAATATGGTATGAGGAGTCATTTGGTGAGCTTTGAGTGAAATCCAATTGCTAGAAGTATGGAATACATCAACCACTCCAAATTGGAACGTACTGCTGTTGAACTTGAATTGTCCAATTTCTCACACCTATTGATTTCGACCCGAGCCCCAAAACTTGGGCAACATCATAATATGGTATGAGGAGTCATTTGGTGAGCTTTGAGTGAAATCCAATTGCTAGAAGTATGGAATACATCAACCACTCCAAATTGGAACGTACTGCTGTTGAACTTGAATTGTCCAATTTCTCACACCTATTGATTTCGACCCGAGCCCCAAAACTTGGGCAACATCATAATATGGTATGAGGAGTCATTTGGTGAGCTTTGAGTGAAATCCAATTGCTAGAAGTATGGAATACATCAACCACTCCAAATTGGAACGTACTGCTGTTGAACTTGAATTGTCCAATTTCTCACACCTATTGATTTCGACCCGAGCCCCAAAACTTGGGCAACATCATAATATGGTATGAGGAGTCATTTGGTGAGCTTTGAGTGAAATCCAATTGCTAGAAGTATGGAATACATCAACCACTCCAAATTGGAACGTACTGCTGTTGAACTTGAATTGTCCAATTTCTCACACCTATTGATTTCGACCCGAGCCCCAAAACTTGGGCAACATCATAATATGGTATGAGGAGTCATTTGGTGAGCTTTGAGTGAAATCCAATTGCTAGAAGTATGGAATACATCAACCACTCCAAATTGGAACGTACTGCTGTTGAACTTGAATTGTCCAATTTCTCACACCTATTGATTTCGACCCGAGCCCCAAAACTTGGGCAACATCATAATATGGTATGAGGAGTCATTTGGTGAGCTTTGAGTGAAATCCAATTGCTAGAAGTATGGAATACATCAACCACTCCAAATTGGAACGTACTGCTGTTGAACTTGAATTGTCCAATTTCTCACACCTATTGATTTCGACCCGAGCCCCAAAACTTGGGCAACATCATAATATGGTATGAGGAGTCATTTGGTGAGCTTTGAGTGAAATCCAATTGCTAGAAGTATGGAATACATCAACCACTCCAAATTGGAACGTACTGCTGTTGAACTTGAATTGTCCAATTTCTCACACCTATTGATTTCGACCCGAGCCCCAAAACTTGGGCAACATCATAATATGGTATGAGGAGTCATTTGGTGAGCTTTGAGTGAAATCCAATTGCTAGAAGTATGGAATACATCAACCACTCCAAATTGGAACGTACTGCTGTTGAACTTGAATTGTCCAATTTCTCACACCTATTGATTTCGACCCGAGCCCCAAAACTTGGGCAACATCATAATATGGTATGAGGAGTCATTTGGTGAGCTTTGAGTGAAATCCAATTGCTAGAAGTATGGAATACATCAACCACTCCAAATTGGAACGTACTGCTGTTGAACTTGAATTGTCCAATTTCTCACACCTATTGATTTCGACCCGAGCCCCAAAACTTGGGCAACATCATAATATGGTATGAGGAGTCATTTGGTGAGCTTTGAGTGAAATCCAATTGCTAGAAGTATGGAATACATCAACCACTCCAAATTGGAACGTACTGCTGTTGAACTTGAATTGTCCAATTTCTCACACCTATTGATTTCGACCCGAGCCCCAAAACTTGGGCAACATCATAATATGGTATGAGGAGTCATTTGGTGAGCTTTGAGTGAAATCCAATTGCTAGAAGTATGGAATACATCAACCACTCCAAATTGGAACGTACTGCTGTTGAACTTGAATTGTCCAATTTCTCACACCTATTGATTTCGACCCGAGCCCCAAAACTTGGGCAACATCATAATATGGTATGAGGAGTCATTTGGTGAGCTTTGAGTGAAATCCAATTGCTAGAAGTATGGAATACATCAACCACTCCAAATTGGAACGTACTGCTGTTGAACTTGAATTGTCCAATTTCTCACACCTATTGATTTCGACCCGAGCCCCAAAACTTGGGCAACATCATAATATGGTATGAGGAGTCATTTGGTGAGCTTTGAGTGAAATCCAATTGCTAGAAGTATGGAATACATCAACCACTCCAAATTG
Organism: Prunus avium; assembly: GCF_002207925.1. The sequence continues at coordinate 6,450 of NW_018922463.1, forward strand.
GAACGTACTGCTGTTGAACTTGAATTGTCCAATTTCTCACACCTATTGATTTCGACCCGAGCCCCAAAACTTGGGCAACATCATAATATGGTATGAGGAGTCATTTGGTGAGCTTTGAGTGAAATCCAATTGCTAGAAGTATGGAATACATCAACCACTCCAAATTGGAACGTACTGCTGTTGAACTTGAATTGTCCAATTTCTCACACCTATTGATTTCGACCCGAGCCCCAAAACTTGGGCAACATCATAATATGGTATGAGGAGTCATTTGGTGAGCTTTGAGTGAAATCCAATTGCTAGAAGTATGGAATACATCAACCACTCCAAATTGGAACGTACTGCTGTTGAACTTGAATTGTCCAATTTCTCACACCTATTGATTTCGACCCGAGCCCCAAAACTTGGGCAACATCATAATATGGTATGAGGAGTCATTTGGTGAGCTTTGAGTGAAATCCAATTGCTAGAAGTATGGAATACATCAACCACTCCAAATTGGAACGTACTGCTGTTGAACTTGAATTGTCCAATTTCTCACACCTATTGATTTCGACCCGAGCCCCAAAACTTGGGCAACATCATAATATGGTATGAGGAGTCATTTGGTGAGCTTTGAGTGAAATCCAATTGCTAGAAGTATGGAATACATCAACCACTCCAAATTGGAACGTACTGCTGTTGAACTTGAATTGTCCAATTTCTCACACCTATTGATTTCGACCCGAGCCCCAAAACTTGGGCAACATCATAATATGGTATGAGGAGTCATTTGGTGAGCTTTGAGTGAAATCCAATTGCTAGAAGTATGGAATACATCAACCACTCCAAATTGGAACGTACTGCTGTTGAACTTGAATTGTCCAATTTCTCACACCTATTGATTTCGACCCGAGCCCCAAAACTTGGGCAACATCATAATATGGTATGAGGAGTCATTTGGTGAGCTTTGAGTGAAATCCAATTGCTAGAAGTATGGAATACATCAACCACTCCAAATTGGAACGTACTGCTGTTGAACTTGAATTGTCCAATTTCTCACACCTATTGATTTCGACCCGAGCCCCAAAACTTGGGCAACATCATAATATGGTATGAGGAGTCATTTGGTGAGCTTTGAGTGAAATCCAATTGCTAGAAGTATGGAATACATCAACCACTCCAAATTGGAACGTACTGCTGTTGAACTTGAATTGTCCAATTTCTCACACCTATTGATTTCGACCCGAGCCCCAAAACTTGGGCAACATCATAATATGGTATGAGGAGTCATTTGGTGAGCTTTGAGTGAAATCCAATTGCTAGAAGTATGGAATACATCAACCACTCCAAATTGGAACGTACTGCTGTTGAACTTGAATTGTCCAATTTCTCACACCTATTGATTTCGACCCGAGCCCCAAAACTTGGGCAACATCATAATATGGTATGAGGAGTCATTTGGTGAGCTTTGAGTGAAATCCAATTGCTAGAAGTATGGAATACATCAACCACTCCAAATTGGAACGTACTGCTGTTGAACTTGAATTGTCCAATTTCTCACACCTATTGATTTCGACCCGAGCCCCAAAACTTGGGCAACATCATAATATGGTATGAGGAGTCATTTGGTGAGCTTTGAGTGAAATCCAATTGCTAGAAGTATGGAATACATCAACCACTCCAAATTGGAACGTACTGCTGTTGAACTTGAATTGTCCAATTTCTCACACCTATTGATTTCGACCCGAGCCCCAAAACTTGGGCAACATCATAATATGGTATGAGGAGTCATTTGGTGAGCTTTGAGTGAAATCCAATTGCTAGAAGTATGGAATACATCAACCACTCCAAATTGGAACGTACTGCTGTTGAACTTGAATTGTCCAATTTCTCACACCTATTGATTTCGACCCGAGCCCCAAAACTTGGGCAACATCATAATATGGTATGAGGAGTCATTTGGTGAGCTTTGAGTGAAATCCAATTGCTAGAAGTATGGAATACATCAACCACTCCAAATTGGAACGTACTGCTGTTGAACTTGAATTGTCCAATTTCTCACACCTATTGATTTCGACCCGAGCCCCAAAACTTGGGCAACATCATAATATGGTATGAGGAGTCATTTGGTGAGCTTTGAGTGAAATCCAATTGCTAGAAGTATGGAATACATCAACCACTCCAAATTGGAACGTACTGCTGTTGAACTTGAATTGTCCAATTTCTCACACCTATTGATTTCGACCCGAGCCCCAAAACTTGGGCAACATCATAATATGGTATGAGGAGTCATTTGGTGAGCTTTGAGTGAAATCCAATTGCTAGAAGTATGGAATACATCAACCACTCCAAATTGGAACGTACTGCTGTTGAACTTGAATTGTCCAATTTCTCACACCTATTGATTTCGACCCGAGCCCCAAAACTTGGGCAACATCATAATATGGTATGAGGAGTCATTTGGTGAGCTTTGAGTGAAATCCAATTGCTAGAAGTATGGAATACATCAACCACTCCAAATTGGAACGTACTGCTGTTGAACTTGAATTGTCCAATTTCTCACACCTATTGATTTCGACCCGAGCCCCAAAACTTGGGCAACATCATAATATGGTATGAGGAGTCATTTGGTGAGCTTTGAGTGAAATCCAATTGCTAGAAGTATGGAATACATCAACCACTCCAAATTGGAACGTACTGCTGTTGAACTTGAATTGTCCAATTTCTCACACCTATTGATTTCGACCCGAGCCCCAAAACTTGGGCAACATCATAATATGGTATGAGGAGTCATTTGGTGAGCTTTGAGTGAAATCCAATTGCTAGAAGTATGGAATACATCAACCACTCCAAATTGGAACGTACTGCTGTTGAACTTGAATTGTCCAATTTCTCACACCTATTGATTTCGACCCGAGCCCCAAAACTTGGGCAACATCATAATATGGTATGAGGAGTCATTTGGTGAGCTTTGAGTGAAATCCAATTGCTAGAAGTATGGAATACATCAACCACTCCAAATTGGAACGTACTGCTGTTGAACTTGAATTGTCCAATTTCTCACACCTATTGATTTCGACCCGAGCCCCAAAACTTGGGCAACATCATAATATGGTATGAGGAGTCATTTGGTGAGCTTTGAGTGAAATCCAATTGCTAGAAGTATGGAATACATCAACCACTCCAAATTGGAACGTACTGCTGTTGAACTTGAATTGTCCAATTTCTCACACCTATTGATTTCGACCCGAGCCCCAAAACTTGGGCAACATCATAATATGGTATGAGGAGTCATTTGGTGAGCTTTGAGTGAAATCCAATTGCTAGAAGTATGGAATACATCAACCACTCCAAATTGGAACGTACTGCTGTTGAACTTGAATTGTCCAATTTCTCACACCTATTGATTTCGACCCGAGCCCCAAAACTTGGGCAACATCATAATATGGTATGAGGAGTCATTTGGTGAGCTTTGAGTGAAATCCAATTGCTAGAAGTATGGAATACATCAACCACTCCAAATTGGAACGTACTGCTGTTGAACTTGAATTGTCCAATTTCTCACACCTATTGATTTCGACCCGAGCCCCAAAACTTGGGCAACATCATAATATGGTATGAGGAGTCATTTGGTGAGCTTTGAGTGAAATCCAATTGCTAGAAGTATGGAATACATCAACCACTCCAAATTGGAACGTACTGCTGTTGAACTTGAATTGTCCAATTTCTCACACCTATTGATTTCGACCCGAGCCCCAAAACTTGGGCAACATCATAATATGGTATGAGGAGTCATTTGGTGAGCTTTGAGTGAAATCCAATTGCTAGAAGTATGGAATACATCAACCACTCCAAATTGGAACGTACTGCTGTTGAACTTGAATTGTCCAATTTCTCACACCTATTGATTTCGACCCGAGCCCCAAAACTTGGGCAACATCATAATATGGTATGAGGAGTCATTTGGTGAGCTTTGAGTGAAATCCAATTGCTAGAAGTATGGAATACATCAACCACTCCAAATTGGAACGTACTGCTGTTGAACTTGAATTGTCCAATTTCTCACACCTATTGATTTCGACCCGAGCCCCAAAACTTGGGCAACATCATAATATGGTATGAGGAGTCATTTGGTGAGCTTTGAGTGAAATCCAATTGCTAGAAGTATGGAATACATCAACCACTCCAAATTGGAACGTACTGCTGTTGAACTTGAATTGTCCAATTTCTCACACCTATTGATTTCGACCCGAGCCCCAAAACTTGGGCAACATCATAATATGGTATGAGGAGTCATTTGGTGAGCTTTGAGTGAAATCCAATTGCTAGAAGTATGGAATACATCAACCACTCCAAATTGGAACGTACTGCTGTTGAACTTGAATTGTCCAATTTCTCACACCTATTGATTTCGACCCGAGCCCCAAAACTTGGGCAACATCATAATATGGTATGAGGAGTCATTTGGTGAGCTTTGAGTGAAATCCAATTGCTAGAAGTATGGAATACATCAACCACTCCAAATTGGAACGTACTGCTGTTGAACTTGAATTGTCCAATTTCTCACACCTATTGATTTCGACCCGAGCCCCAAAACTTGGGCAACATCATAATATGGTATGAGGAGTCATTTGGTGAGCTTTGAGTGAAATCCAATTGCTAGAAGTATGGAATACATCAACCACTCCAAATTGGAACGTACTGCTGTTGAACTTGAATTGTCCAATTTCTCACACCTATTGATTTCGACCCGAGCCCCAAAACTTGGGCAACATCATAATATGGTATGAGGAGTCATTTGGTGAGCTTTGAGTGAAATCCAATTGCTAGAAGTATGGAATACATCAACCACTCCAAATTGGAACGTACTGCTGTTGAACTTGAATTGTCCAATTTCTCACACCTATTGATTTCGACCCGAGCCCCAAAACTTGGGCAACATCATAATATGGTATGAGGAGTCATTTGGTGAGCTTTGAGTGAAATCCAATTGCTAGAAGTATGGAATACATCAACCACTCCAAATTGGAACGTACTGCTGTTGAACTTGAATTGTCCAATTTCTCACACCTATTGATTTCGACCCGAGCCCCAAAACTTGGGCAACATCATAATATGGTATGAGGAGTCATTTGGTGAGCTTTGAGTGAAATCCAATTGCTAGAAGTATGGAATACATCAACCACTCCAAATTGGAACGTACTGCTGTTGAACTTGAATTGTCCAATTTCTCACAATTATTTATTTCGGATTGAGCCCAAAAGTTGGGCAACATCATAATATGGTGGGAGGAGTCATTTGGTGAGTTTTGAGTGAAATCCAATCGCTAGAAGGATGGAATACACCAACCACGCCAATTAGGAACGAACTGCCGTGGAACTTGAATTGTCCAATTTCTCACACCTATTGATTTCGGATTGAGCCCAAAAGTTGGGCAACATCATAATATGGTGGGAGGAGTCATTTGGTGAGTGTTGTGTGAAAACCAGTCGCTAGAAGTGTGTAATACACCACCCACTCCAATTAGGAACGAACTGCCGTGGAACTTGAATTGTCCAATTTCTCACACCTATTGATTTCGGATTGAGCCCAAAAGTTGGGCAACATCATAATATGGTGGGAGGAGTCATTTGGTGAGTGTTGTGTGAAAACCAGTCGCTAGAAGTGTGTAATACACCACCCACTCCAATTAGGAACGAACTGCCGTGGAACTTGAATTGTCCAATTTCTCACACCTATTGATTTCGGATTGAGCCCAAAAGTTGGGCAACATCATAATATGGTGGGAGGAGTCATTTGGTGAGTGTTGTGTGAAAACCAGTCGCTAGAAGTGTGTAATACACCACCCACTCCAATTAGGAACGAACTGCCGTGGAACTTGAATTGTCCAATTTCTCACACCTATTGATTTCGGATTGAGCCCAAAAGTTGGGCAACATCATAATATGGTGGGAGGAGTCATTTGGTGAGTGTTGTGTGAAAACCAGTCGCTAGAAGTGTGTAATACACCACCCACTCCAATTAGGAACGAACTGCCGTGGAACTTGAATTGTCCAATTTCTCACACCTATTGATTTCGGATTGAGCCCAAAAGTTGGGCAACATCATAATATGGTGGGAGGAGTCATTTGGTGAGTGTTGTGTGAAAACCAGTCGCTAGAAGTGTGTAATACACCACCCACTCCAATTAGGAACGAACTGCCGTGGAACTTGAATTGTCCAATTTCTCACACCTATTGATTTCGGATTGAGCCCAAAAGTTGGGCAACATCATAATATGGTGGGAGGAGTCATTTGGTGAGTGTTGTGTGAAAACCAGTCGCTAGAAGTGTGTAATACACCACCCACTCCAATTAGGAACGAACTGCCGTGGAACTTGAATTGTCCAATTTCTCACACCTATTGATTTCGGATTGAGCCCAAAAGTTGGGCAACATCATAATATGGTGGGAGGAGTCATTTGGTGAGTGTTGTGTGAAAACCAGTCGCTAGAAGTGTGTAATACACCACCCACTCCAATTAGGAACGAACTGCCGTGGAACTTGAATTGTCCAATTTCTCACACCTATTGATTTCGGATTGAGCCCAAAAGTTGGGCAACATCATAATATGGTGGGAGGAGTCATTTGGTGAGTGTTGTGTGAAAACCAGTCGCTAGAAGTGTGTAATACACCACCCACTCCAATTAGGAACGAACTGCCGTGGAACTTGAATTGTCCAATTTCTCACACCTATTGATTTCGGATTGAGCCCAAAAGTTGGGCAACATCATAATATGGTGGGAGGAGTCATTTGGTGAGTGTTGTGTGAAAACCAGTCGCTAGAAGTGTGTAATACACCACCCACTCCAATTAGGAACGAACTGCCGTGGAACTTGAATTGTCCAATTTCTCACACCTATTGATTTCGGATTGAGCCCAAAAGTTGGGCAACATCATAATATGGTGGGAGGAGTCATTTGGTGAGTGTTGTGTGAAAACCAGTCGCTAGAAGTGTGTAATACACCACCCACTCCAATTAGGAACGAACTGCCGTGGAACTTGAATTGTCCAATTTCTCACACCTATTGATTTCGGATTGAGCCCAAAAGTTGGGCAACATCATAATATGGTGGGAGGAGTCATTTGGTGAGTGTTGTGTGAAAACCAGTCGCTAGAAGTGTGTAATACACCACCCACTCCAATTAGGAACGAACTGCCGTGGAACTTGAATTGTCCAATTTCTCACACCTATTGATTTCGGATTGAGCCCAAAAGTTGGGCAACATCATAATATGGTGGGAGGAGTCATTTGGTGAGTGTTGTGTGAAAACCAGTCGCTAGAAGTGTGTAATACACCACCCACTCCAATTAGGAACGAACTGCCGTGGAACTTGAATTGTCCAATTTCTCACACCTATTGATTTCGGATTGAGCCCAAAAGTTGGGCAACATCATAATATGGTGGGAGGAGTCATTTGGTGAGTGTTGTGTGAAAACCAGTCGCTAGAAGTGTGTAATACACCACCCACTCCAATTAGGAACGAACTGCCGTGGAACTTGAATTGTCCAATTTCTCACACCTATTGATTTCGGATTGAGCCCAAAAGTTGGGCAACATCATAATATGGTGGGAGGAGTCATTTGGTGAGTGTTGTGTGAAAACCAGTCGCTAGAAGTGTGTAATACACCACCCACTCCAATTAGGAACGAACTGCCGTGGAACTTGAATTGTCCAATTTCTCACACCTATTGATTTCGGATTGAGCCCAAAAGTTGGGCAACATCATAATATGGTGGGAGGAGTCATTTGGTGAGTGTTGTGTGAAAACCAGTCGCTAGAAGTGTGTAATACACCACCCACTCCAATTAGGAACGAACTGCCGTGGAACTTGAATTGTCCAATTTCTCACACCTATTGATTTCGGATTGAGCCCAAAAGTTGGGCAACATCATAATATGGTGGGAGGAGTCATTTGGTGAGTGTTGTGTGAAAACCAGTCGCTAGAAGTGTGTAATACACCACCCACTCCAATTAGGAACGAACTGCCGTGGAACTTGAATTGTCCAATTTCTCACACCTATTGATTTCGGATTGAGCCCAAAAGTTGGGCAACATCATAATATGGTGGGAGGAGTCATTTGGTGAGTGTTGTGTGAAAACCAGTCGCTAGAAGTGTGTAATACACCACCCACTCCAATTAGGAACGAACTGCCGTGGAACTTGAATTGTCCAATTTCTCACACCTATTGATTTCGGATTGAGCCCAAAAGTTGGGCAACATCATAATATGGTGGGAGGAGTCATTTGGTGAGTGTTGTGTGAAAACCAGTCGCTAGAAGTGTGTAATACACCACCCACTCCAATTAGGAACGAACTGCCGTGGAACTTGAATTGTCCAATTTCTCACACCTATTGATTTCGGATTGAGCCCAAAAGTTGGGCAACATCATAATATGGTGGGAGGAGTCATTTGGTGAGTGTTGTGTGAAAACCAGTCGCTAGAAGTGTGTAATACACCACCCACTCCAATTAGGAACGAACTGCCGTGGAACTTGAATTGTCCAATTTCTCACACCTATTGATTTCGGATTGAGCCCAAAAGTTGGGCAACATCATAATATGGTGGGAGGAGTCATTTGGTGAGTGTTGTGTGAAAACCAGTCGCTAGAAGTGTGTAATACACCACCCACTCCAATTAGGAACGAACTGCCGTGGAACTTGAATTGTCCAATTTCTCACACCTATTGATTTCGGATTGAGCCCAAAAGTTGGGCAACATCATAATATGGTGGGAGGAGTCATTTGGTGAGTGTTGTGTGAAAACCAGTCGCTAGAAGTGTGTAATACACCACCCACTCCAATTAGGAACGAACTGCCGTGGAACTTGAATTGTCCAATTTCTCACACCTATTGATTTCGGATTGAGCCCAAAAGTTGGGCAACATCATAATATGGTGGGAGGAGTCATTTGGTGAGTGTTGTGTGAAAACCAGTCGCTAGAAGTGTGTAATACACCACCCACTCCAATTAGGAACGAACTGCCGTGGAACTTGAATTGTCCAATTTCTCACACCTATTGATTTCGGATTGAGCCCAAAAGTTGGGCAACATCATAATATGGTGGGAGGAGTCATTTGGTGAGTGTTGTGTGAAAACCAGTCGCTAGAAGTGTGTAATACACCACCCACTCCAATTAGGAACGAACTGCCGTGGAACTTGAATTGTCCAATTTGGAACACCTATTGATTTCGGATCGAGCCCAAAACTTGGGCAACATCATAATATGGTGGGAGGAGTCATTTGGTGAGTGTTGTGTGAAAACCAATCGCTAGAAGTGTGTAATACACCACCCACTCCAATTAGGAACAAACTGACGTTGAACTTGAATTGTCCAATTTCTCACACCTATTGATTTCGGATCGAGCCCAAAACTTGGGCAACATC
>NW_018922464.1:7283-18452 GCF_002207925.1 Prunus avium
GATTTTTTTTTTTTTTTTTTTTTGGTCAAGGAGAGAGAGATTAAATCAGTTGAAAAATGCCTAATGACCCATTAAATATTATAAATCTTTTTACAGCTAATGATGAAACAAACGTATATCTAACTTAATTGGTTAGAATATTGTTTTTTAATCTCTATTTTCTAGTATTATTTTGGGCTTGAAATGGACAGGTGTTTGGCTCATAATGGTTAATGCAACAGCGGCCTAGAAACTTGGACTCTGATGAGTAAGTCCAGTGATCTGTCCCATAATATATTTTCTTATTAAAATTTAAATGTATTTATTTTCATTATTTTTGTTTTTGTAATTTTGCTTGTGGTGCAACTATAAATACAAGATTAGCAAGTCTTCTCGTGAGTTCTCACAAGCCAATAAAGCTAATCACTTTATTTCAAAATCAATTCACGCATTTCACTCCATTATAAAATCTGACTTCCACCTCCCGTTTTATAAAATCTCAACTCCGCTGATCACTTCCAAACCACTCCCAAAATCTCGCTACTTTATATAGTTCATTCATAGAGCTCAAAACAACACATTTTGGTCTGTTCACCTTGCCACCCTGATTTTTTTTTTTTTTGCATTTAATTCTCAAAATTTTTGGTTTTTGGCCTTCTGGGTACCTGAGATTCTACTTTTCAGGAGTATCTGTGATCTGGGATCTGGGTATCTTCAGTTTTGGCTCAAGATCCATTGCCAACTTTTCTCAGATTTAGCTGTTTTATTCTTAGAGCTCTGTTTTGGGTTTTATGGTTTTAATAGTGTAACTCCACCAATGACCTTGAATATGTCACTGACTGTAACGTAATAATAATTATCTTTGTGTGATCTATACTTTACTTGGTTGCTTTGATAATAGATCACATCTCTTACTTTACTGGGATTTGGGTTCAGTTTTGAGTGCGCATTTTCTGATCTGTTACCATTAAACTAGAATGGATTCTTGCTGTGTGACCTTGAAACCAAACACCCATTTGAGGAAACCAAGTGGTCTTTGTAATGGTGATGCTGGGTTTTGGGGGGAGAGGGTTAGAGGGAGCCTTAATAACAAGCTTTGGGACAATCAGTTGACAAAGGCTTTGAGAGCTGAGAAGAGGGCCAAGAAGGTGAAATCTGGAGTTGTTCTTTCTGTTCTTACATCAAGTAACACTGAGGCTGTGGTAAGTTAATATCCTTTTCAGTTACCAATTTCATATTTATTGAAATGAGCATTTTATCTGTGTCTATCTTATCGTCAAGTTCTGTAATTTATATGATCACTGCCATTTTTGTATGTTATTTATTTATTTTGGGCATTAATTTGTGTTTGTTGATCTAAAATTGTAAAGTTTGTCACATTTTTTTGTTATTTTCTTTACTTTATTTTTTATTTTTATGAATTCTGTTTTCTTAATTTTGTGTTCAATGTCAGGCTGTGCAAATGCCACCTATATATAGACGGAGAGTAGACCCCAAGACTGTAGCTTCAATCATTTTAGGAGGAGGCGCAGGGACTCAGCTCTTTCCTCTTACCATAAGATCAGCAACACCTGCAGTAAGATAAATTATGCTTATAGATATATTGGATTTTGCTGATTTGTTTGAGAAAAATTTGGTTGTATGATCCTTCATTAATAACCATACGCGCACATGATTCATCAAAGCTTGTGATTCAATATCGCAATTGAAGTTGTATTATGTATTGATTTGGTATGATTGCAGGTCCCAGTTGGAGGATGCTACCGTCTTATAGACATCCCAATGAGCAATTGCATCAACAGCAATATAAACAAGATTTTTGTACTGACGCAGTTTAATTCTGCTTCTCTCAATCGTCACATTGCTCGCACCTATTTTGGAAATGGTATCAACTTTGGGGAAGGATTTGTAGAGGTAAATGAATCCTTTAATGCAGATTAATACCTGTATCATTTTGTGATTGGTCTGTTATTAAATTAGTTGTAGGCTGATAATTATGTAAAGATGCTGCAAAAATCAGTTTTCAAACTGATAGTTAGTCTGATAGGGAACCTTTAGTTGTAATTAATGTTAAATGAAGTAGTTCTCACTATATAAGAAAGAATAAGAGGTCTTGTATTTAAAAGGATTTAATCATTAAAAAAAAAATCTGGTCAAATGTGTTATTTCTTTTTCAAGTTCCTTGATTATTTTGTGACTCAAAGCATACTTCAAGTGCAGGTTCTGGCAGCCACTCAAACGCCTGGGGAAGCAGGAATGAATTGGTTCCAAGGAACAGCAGATGCTGTGAGGCAATTTATATGGGTATTTGAGGTGGGTAAAGAAGTTTGCAACAATGGTATTGTTTTAAAATTAAAGAAGGGGGGAACTGATAGGAATAATGGGTCTGTATGTTGTTCTTTGATTTGCATAACTTGATTTCGGGTACAATGCACTGCATTATTTCTTGTAGGATGCCAAAAACAGGAATGTTGAGAATGTACTGATTTTGTCTGGCGATCATCTTTACCGAATGGATTATACGGACTTTGTGCAGGTATAATAATTTCCCTTCATATAGGACTTGTTTGTTGTTAAATTTTTCTTACACATTTTCTATGATATACAGAGTCACGTTGATAGAAATGCTGATATTACAATTTCATGTGCCGCAGTGGGTGACAGGTCTGTTTTTTTTTTCTTTCTCCTTTTGGCCTTTACAAGATTTCTATCGTGTACGGATTTGATCGCAGGATCATGGCTTTCTATCGTGTTAGATTTTGGTGTTGGTTTAAAACTGCTTACAAAAGTTTAAGCTGTTGTGGGGTGGGCCAACTTTTATTATATAGTGTAACAATTGCAAATTGACAAGTAATGGAACATCAATCACATAGTAGTTTCCTCTTGCACATTCTGTTTTCTTAAGCTAACTTGTGAGGCAAAAAATAAAGATTATGTCAATGATAACCCCCGACCCCAAAATCCTCGTTCTTATAATTTCCTAAATATCTCTTCTAAATACCATCTAAAGTTGAATGCATGCTTTCCAGCCGTGCGTCGGATTATGGATTGGTGAAGATAGACAGCAGAGGTAAAGTCATCCAGTTTACTGAAAAACCAAGGGGAGCTGATCTAAAAGCAATGGTAAGCAAGAAAAACCAGATATTATGCTAATCAGATTATTTTTCTCACTTTCAATGAGGTTCAAAAATAACTTTTGCATCCTGTTATTGAAATGCTCATTTGGAGGAACATAACAGACTGATGCATTTCTTCATTACTCTTTTACACTATTTTCCAAGTTCATCTTATTTAAATTCCCTGTGTCTTAACATTACCTATGTATTTAGACTTACATGATTGCATTAATGAATAATATATCTTAGACATAAGTTTTACCCTTCTTGGTTGACATTCTGCAGCAAACAGATACCACGCTTCTGGGATTGTCCCCACAAGATGCCATGAAATCCCCATATGTTGCATCAATGGGAGTTTATGTATTTAAGACAGAAATTTTGCTAAATCTTCTGAGGTGGAGATATCCAACATCAAACGACTTCGGGTCTGAAATCATTCCTGCAGCAGTGAGAGAGCACAAAGTTCAAGTAAGATAACCATTACAGTTGAAGTGTCTTCATCTATGAGATTTTCCCTATCCATAAAGGATTGAAGGAAACAGAAGAGTGAAGCCTCAACTGAAAGACCATAAAATTTGAGCCATTTGCATGAACAATTCATGATTCTTCATATTTTCTACTTACCGATTTATCTGTTTATACTCAAATATTGAAGAAAATGTCTGTATAATTTGCCTTTGCTTTTACAGGCATTTATGTTCAGAGAATACTGGGAGGACATTGGAACTATAAAGTCTTTCTATGATGCTAACTTGGCCCTCACCGAAGAGGTAGATTTCATTGTTTTTATAGGGGCAACATTTCATAATTCCATTTCCCTTCAGTTCAATTCCTTGAGGACGTCAAACATTTAGACATGGCATACACAACAGGTTCATGTCACCCTCCAAAAAAAACAAAAACAAAAACAAAATGGAAAATGAAAAAAGAACAAATGTGCCTTTCCATACTATTTTCTGGGGCACCCTGTTATTCTAGACTATAACATGCAAACACGGAGAACATATGATGAATCCCTATAATTGTGTAGAGTTCTTAAATAATGTCTTAATATCAATTCTGTGAAACAAAGAGCAACATCATTTTCTTTCCCTGATGTGTGATTAATGTCCGGGAAAATTACCTTCTCTTTTTGCAGTTCGCGAAGTTTCATTTCTATGACCCAAAGACGCCTATCTTCACCTCTCCTCGATTCTTACCACCAACCAAGATTGACAAGTGCCGGGTATGCTAATGTACTTAGGCTCATATTGGAAACTTCATTGAGGCGATCTGCTTCTCATGCATTATTTTTGTATTGCAGATTGTGGATGCAATAATATCACATGGATGTTTCTTGCGAGAATGTAGTGTCCAGCATTCAATTGTAGGTGAACGTTCACGATTGGATTATGGTGTTGAGCTGAAGGTGAATTTTCATGGTTTTCAAAGACAGAAGTTGAAAACTGGACCGGTTTGTTTACTTTCACTCTGATGACTATGTTTATTAAGTTGTTACCTCTTGCTACAGGATGCTATAATGATGGGTGCAGACTATTACCAAACTGAAACTGAAATTGCATCTCTGCTTGCGGAGGGGAAGGTCCCAGTTGGTATTGGAAGGAATACAAAGATTAGGTAATTAGACTCACAAATTGAGAAACATTTCTTAGCTTTACATGGAATGTAGAATGCCGAGGTCTCTAATCATGTCTTTATGTTTCTTCCTTGAAGGAATTGTATAATTGATAAGAATGCAAAGATAGGGAAGGATGCAGTGATCGTGAACAAAGATGTAAGCATGGCTTCCTATAGTCTAGTCTCATTTTTTTTAGGATACATTGATATTTTCATTTTAGCTTTTAACCAAACTTGACTGGGCCAACTTTTTATTGAGTGAAATATATACCATCATATTCAATCTTATGGTCGTCTATATTCTCTGGTTCTGTAGGGGGTTCGAGAAGCAGATAGGCCAGAAGAGGGATTTTACATTCGTGAGGGAATCACAATTATTCTGGAGAAGGCAACAATACAAGATGGCATGGTTATATGATGGATCTTAACATCTCAAGTACTTTTCAAGCACGGTTGAAAAATAGTGGTGGGAAAGAGACTTGCAAACGTTTGGATCTTGACGTCTCAAGTGCATTTGGCAGCTGCGGGGTATAGCTTCTGCAGCATTTTGCCTTTTTAAACTAGAAAAATCCTTCAGTACTTGTAAAAATGGAGTTTATAAGCTTATAAGAGTTCTAGAGCCACGAGATGTACAAAAATAAGCTACAGCAGCTGACCCGCCGCCGGCTGCTTTAATCCTTCGTGGAGGTGATATATCCATAAGAACCTATGAACTTTCTGTATCAATATTGATTATGAATAATGGTTGAAACATAATTGTATCTCAGAAAAAGAAAAGGCATTTTATTTAACTTTTGGACGTGTTCATCTCTGATAATGTTGGTTCAAAGAGAAGCCACCAGCAACCTATAGCAATGGAGAAGAACAGAGTTAACAGGAATCAGAGAATTCCAAATTCTAGCATAGCAGTGTTTTTTCATATTATATGGTTATCAATAGGCTATGCCTTTTGTAGTAATAATTCCAAGTTCCAAAGGTACAGTTGAAACCATTTTCTATTATAAAGCTGTCATCCTTTTAATATCCCATCCCTCATTTTCATATTGCAGTATGATAATTCTAGTTTTAACACTCCTTTTGTTCATGTATTGTTTGGAAATATTTTCCACAGTTTACTGTTGGAAAAATATATTCAAAACTATCTACAATGTCAGGGAACTCAGAAAAACAACAACCATGATCAAGGGATTTCAAAGTTTGGTTGCCAAATGATCTACCTTGGTAGTGTGGAAATGAATTCTATCATATTTGTTGGAAACAAAATCTTAGAGTTTCTTTTAGCATATGCAGCATCACTCTTAAATAAATCTCCCAGTCTTATAATTTACTGGCTTATTTCGGATCAGGAAAGAAAAAACCCTTCTCTTTAACAATGTGTACAGGTTTATATCAAAGAAGGAAGTTACCAGCCACACAACAAACAAAAAAAAAAAAAAAGAGTTTGTAGTTAAAGTGGTTAAAAGCATTTATTTCTTCAACAAACAAAAAAAAAAAAAGAGTTTGTAGTTCAAGTGGTTAAAAGCATTTATTTCTTCATCCGAGGTTTTAGATTCGATCCCCACTCCCTAAATAACGCTTGTATCAAAAAGAGAAAAATAAATAGTAAAGATGAAAATTGAAGGGAGAAAATCGTACCACAAAACTGAGTCTTAGAACGCCACATGGGAATACAAACTAACACTTGGAAGGTTTGCACTTTTGACATCTGTCTTTGGGGCAGAGGAACTCAAAAACAGATCACGCAAATACAAGAGAGACAGAAAGGGAACCTCAAAAACAGTTTGACATCCAATCCAACTTCTAACTCAGACAAAAGAAGAAGATGCAGCAAATAAAGGATGTCATGAAAAAATCAGAAGGTGGAGTGGCACAGAAGAAAGAGAGCCTTGTTTCCAACCTTAAAACTCAAGAAAACAACCAAGAAATTGATTCAGGCTCTGCCCTCCAACTCTTTCTTGATAACATCCTCATCAGTTCTATCCCTGGCATCAAAAACTCACCCGGTAAGCATCATATAATTTCCAATGTTCCATTATCTCTGTTTTTGGTTTGTTTTTTGAATTTGGTTGCTTTAAAATTCCATTATGAAAATGATGTTTTTTAATTTTTTCCTTCATAAAATGGATGCAATGCAAAGTTTTGGAATTGAAAACTGGGGATAGTGTAAGAGATGCCATTCATTTGATGCACGAGAAGAATGTGTCTGGTGCACCAATTACTGACAATACCAAAGGAAGCTTTTCGGATCCTTATATTGGTTTCATTGATTTTGCAAGTATTGTTCTTTGGTTTTTTGAGGTAAGGATGTTCATTTTTGTAGATTTTAACGTTTTAAAAGCTACCCCAGATGAACATTTGTGTAGTGTTATTTACACAACTATATATATAACAAATGCTTCTCACGGAAATTTTATTTCGAGGAATGTGAGAATCGCAGAAGAGACACTGGAGCTGAAGAAATTGGCAACTATGGTGTTTTTGACATGCTTGAACACCATCCTCACATTGGCCAAACCAAGGTTTTTATTTTTTATATTTTGCCCTTTTAGTTCTTTTTTATTTTATTTAATATGGTAAGTAGACATAGAAGATAGAACAATTCAATATAAGCCAAAAAGTCCATTTAGAGAAATACAAGTCCATAACACTCAACATCTTCACTTCATTATATTAGCCCTTTAACTTTTCTTTCAACTGAAAAGTTTTATGTTTAACAATGTTGATGCCAAGCATGTTGAGCAACCTGTTCTTTCAATTTTCTTGTGGCTGAGACTGAGATTTCACCCCACTGAGCTACAGAACCAGTTAGTCCTCTTGAAGCATAACATACTTTACCAAGCAAATGAATTCCAATTTTCTTCTGCCCTCCTCTTGTTGCTTACGTTTTCTTCTCGCCTTGTCCTAAACTTCAATAAATGGGTTATGTAAACAATATGACTAATGAGCCTACGGCTACAGATGACAGGGTGTTGTAGTAATTTGACAGCATGAGCTCAAATGTCATTTTTCACCAGTATTTTATACACACGCACCGACGGGCGTAGAGACACACGATATTATTCGGAGTCTTTCTTGATGACATGCAGAGATATTTGTGTTGCAATTTCGTTGGCCATGTTATTAAAATGCCAACCATGTTATAACTTAAAATTCTATCCCTTTGTTGTATTTTAGAACCTTGAGTACTACTTTAATGCAGATTGTTAAATCTTTGTTTCGTTATGAGCACTTCTGTTTAATTCTGATAGATTGGCGAGCTGGCTAAGTCGTTTCTATGGAATTCGTATTTCCCTGTACACTTGGATGAGACACTCTTCCATGTTCTGCTGCTACTTTCAAAGCATCGGCTGCAAGTTGTGCCTGTCATAGAGAGAACCAGTTCTAAGCTCATTGGTTTTATTTCACAGGTATATTTATCTCCAAATTCTACTTCATAAATGGTACTTTTGAGAAGCAAATATGGCCATTAGCAGCAGGCCAAAATGAGAATCTGTAAAAGTAACAAGAAATTGAGATGATCTTCGGCAGTTTTTGTTTAAAGCTTACAAAACAACACTAAGCTTAAATTCTTGATTATCTATTATGCGTTGATAGCATGGAGTACTTCTTCTGCTGCTTCAATCAAGTGGTTTAGACTGGTTTGATAGCATTGCTGACAAGCCTTTATCAGAGTTCCGGTATGTCAACCCGTAAACTGTTCTTTTCTTTTCTTCATCTTTTCTTTTGGGGATAAATCAAGCTATAAGAGTAGTTTACAATTGAATAGTAAATTCTCATTTAGTTTGGAATTGCATCTCTACGGATGTTTCAATACAGGTTTGGTAATGAAGAGCATGTTGTACATGTATATGGAGACCAAAGCATGGCAGAAGCTCTTCATGTTCTATGGAAAAGCCAAAATGGTGCAGTTGCTGTCACAGATAGGAAAAGTAAGAGGGTCATTGGTAGCATAAGGAAATGCGATATCTACCTCCTTCTAGAGAATCTACCTTGCAATATAAAGTAAGTTACATCCATTTTTTCGTTCTCCCTTCTATGTTTTGTTTTGTAACATATATTTTTCGTTTTATTTTTCGCTATTGTTTTTTAATAAAAGAGAGACAAGGAGGAGAGAGGAGGTCCCCAACTCCCCAAATTCAAACTGATTGCCGACTATCTCCAACTTAAGCATGTTGTGGAGTTCAGATATTGAATTTTATCTCAAAAGTTTTATATGCAATGAGATATGCTACTTAAAATTTCCAATGTCAAACAGCCATTTATCCAATATGCTACTAATTAATGAACAATTCCTAACTTCGCCGTTCTGTTCTCCCCTCTTCTTCTAGTTGACAAAGAAAAACAGAAAACAGAACAGAGATATGCTTCTAAAACGAAAAGAGATATGCATCTAAAGGAGTTGTTAGTTTCTCATGTCCACTTCAGTGTAGCATTTGATCTGCAAATTATATATATAGGCACACATAAATGTCCAGACCCTTGCCAGTTATATCTTAATAACAGCGTGAACTCAAGATAATGGGCTTGTTTGGTGCCTAGGATTGGATTGGATTGGATTGGATAACTCACTGGAGCTAAGGCATGTTAAAGGAAGAAAAGAAGAAATTTTGACTTAAGATATGTAATATTACATGTTTAATTTGATGTTTAATCATATAACTGCAGAAGTCTAACTGTGGAGGAGTTCATTCACATGGAGAATGATCATCATAAAACAGGCTCTGATCCAACAATTGAAAGAGACATTGGGGCTCTTCTCTCAGCTGGCTTCCTGCGCCTCAAAAACAACTTCGCGCCAAGAATGGACTCACCGGTCACCAACAAGAAAACCGAAACACTGAAGCAAGCCATGAGAAACATGGCAGACACAAAAAGCAGTTTCAGCTTCTTGGTTGATGAATCAAATCATGCCACAGGGATGCTCACATTGAGAGATATGATCATCCACTTTGCTCCACCATGTATAGATTCAAGCATCCATGGTTGTGGGTTCTTTGAATCTGCTCTGGAGCAGACTGGTTGCCATGTTAAAAATGGAACCATAATCTCTGATAATTGATTGATTTGAGAGTGTTTCTAATGTTAATCTAAACCCAATATTTTTGCTCCAAAATTGAAAAAAAAACCCAATATGCTAACTTAGGCTCTGCATTATTTCTTAGCTTTTGGAACATTGTGACAGCCTATCAGTGTACTATTCTACACTGCAACCATGGGTGCAGGAACACGTGATATGCTTGACGTCTAGGACCAGTATCACATCTCTGAATGGCATTATCTGGTTCCTCTGCTTCTACTTTCTCTTTTCATTGCTTTGGAATTTAGAGCTTTTATCTGTTGTCAAATTTCCAGCTGAATATATGGTGTAGTTCGTGGATCATTACATGCATGTATCCCATAATAGTCTGCTTATGTTTTCTGTGCTGATATTTTTTTTGTGTCTAAGGCTACGTAGTCTGAGATTTTGAGTTAAGCGGGGATATAGATCCTCCACTTGGATTTTCTCTGTTAAGATCTGTTCAATGTTAACAGTATTGTTGCTGAGGTGTGCAGAATGAGCTGGAGTGGTCACGTGCTTCTCATTGTATAACACGTGAATGTTAGTTAGGTTACTTTGAGGAGAAGAAAGTCAGTTAGCTATATAAAGTCTAGCTTAAGCTCTACTTAAGTTTAGTGAAGATTGTAACAGATTTTTCATAACACACACACACTCTCTCTTTCTCTCTCTCTCTCTCTCTAAAACCAAAACCTAACTTTCTTTTCCCCATGGTATCAGAGTGGGTTAGCTCACGTGTGAAAGTCTAACAGCCACATGTGCTCCACACCACCCAATATGTGTTGTTCACGTGCTAGGCTTGAAAATTCGCCACACGTGCGGGGGCGTGTGAGAATGTGAAGGTAAAAAGTCCTACATTGGAAAGTTGAGAAATCTAGCAAGGGCTTATAAGGAGTTGAGCTACTCCCTCCATTGCCAATTGGTTTTAGGGTGGAACCTCAACTTCTTTCATAGTATCAGAGCGGGTTAGCCCACGTGTGAAAGTCCAACGGCCACACGTGCTTCACGTCACCCAATATATGTTGTCCACGTGCTAGGCTTGAAAATTTGCCACACGTGCGGGGGCGTGTGTTGCATTCCTAAAAGGACACAAATTAATGTGCAAACAACCAATTAAAAATACCCGCAAGTGCACGAATCTATCGAAGTATAGATTATGTAAGTACGAGGTCGATCCCACGAAGAACTTGTCGGTTTCCTATAAGTTCTAATTCGAGTACAAAGAGAACACTTAATTAACACACCACAAATGCACAAATGAAAGAGGGAAACTAGAAATGAGTAAAGAAGTGTAAAAGAAATGAAACAACACAAGAAAACTAAAGAAAAACACAAACAGCACTTTTTATCACCCTTTTATCACCTATGAACAGTGCTAAAGCGACCGGTCGTGAGGCA
>NW_018922464.1:19006-30685 GCF_002207925.1 Prunus avium
GTGTTTACATTAGGTATTCAAGAAACCAATTCACATGGATGATTCTTACTTCATCCATTTATTGCTTAGGATAACATGAAGATACACATAATCCCAACAATCTCAAGAAACATGCTTTCAAAGGTGATCAATCAAAGAAGAACATACATCAAGGATAGATTAATTTGGTGAATTGGAATTCATCAACAATATCTAGAAATTCATACACTCAAGCATCAAAACAATAAGGTAATCATGTTTAGGGCTTCAACCTAAGCCCTAGCTATGGAGTTTAGTTCCTCATAATCATTTCAAACACAAATTCGAAATATAACTAGAAAGAGTTTACAGATTTGGAAATGATGAAAGCTTGAAGTCTTCAATGGTGGAAGTCTTCCCCCTTCTTCCTGCGGCTGCACCTCCTTCTCCTTCCTTAGCTTTTAGCTCTCCAAGCTGCTCCTGGTGTAGAATGATGTAATGAATCCCATACCCCCGTTTAAAAACCTCTCCAAAATCAGATTGCACTTCCCTTTTGCCTCCCTCTCTCCTCCTTTCCAGCTTTGCTTTTAGTATTATATTTCCAAAATCTTCACCCATCATCCTTTGTCTCCTTTGTCATGATGAAGCCTTGACTTCACAAAGATGCCAAATGCTTCAGAATATATCTCTTTTACAAAGGTAATTCCTTGTTACCAAGAGTTATGGTAACAAGAAATTAAGATGACACAAAGGAGGTGAAAGCTGGCCAAAATCGGATTTCCAGAGCTGTGGTGACATTCTGGATTGGTTGGATAGGCAATACTTGTCCAATGGAGCTCAAATTTGGATATGTTGTAGTTAACATCCATTGGAACAAGTCTCATGAAGATCATGACCTCATCCGAGCACCAGAGCATGCTGATCCCAGGCCAAGAAGTTGACCTACGAAAATGAACAAAAACAAAGTTTATAACCAATAATGCACTTTTAGCTCATTTTCATTCCAACCAAGGTAAAATCTAAGAAAACACAAAAAGGAAGTAAAAAGCTATAAAATGTCAAGAACTAACTCAAAATAGTGGGTGAATAACATGAAAAATCATGTGTAAAAATGAACCGAACAGCGTGTGAGAATGTGAAGGTAAAAAGTCCCACATTGGAAAGTTGAGAAACCTAACAAGGGCTTATAAGGAGTTGAATTACTCCCTCCATTGTCAATTGGTTTTGGGGTGGAATCCCAACTTCTTTCACTAAACTCTTATAATAAGCTGTCGCTTAAAAAAAAAAAACCAAACAAACAGAAATAAACAATGTTACAAAATTGACACATTACATTTACTAGTAAAATAAAAAATAAGAAAAAAAATCATTTTCACACAACTTTTTTTTCTTCTTCTTCTGTTGTCCTCTATTTGGTCGAAGGACAAACTTTTAGCACTAGAGGTGATAGTGTGTTGGGTCAATAATAATGATGTGGCAAATCTTATATGCAACGTCAAGTACATTCTAGATAAGTCTGATAAACGCTAAGACGACACCAACACAGAGAAATATATTCCACCTTTCAAGTACCACAAACATTTTCAACCTCAATTTGAAACATCAATTTCATAGTATGAACCCACCACAACATTTCAATCTCAATTGTGACCACCAATTTCAAAGTTTGAATTGACACACCTGCCTACCTTTCTATTTTGTGGAGCTATCAAATAGCCTACTCGACTCTCTGTCTATTGTACTACCAGATGGATTGATGAAGAATATTAATGGAAGGATCTCTAACATGAGCTTATCTGTTGGGCACCTTTGTAGCAATGGGTGTGAATCCTGATCTGATTATGATATGATTTACTTGCCCAATTATGTGTATTTATTGACTTGATTCTTGTATATTCTCCTTGTAAATCAATGTATTGTTTCTTACCTAGAATAGGCGATACTTTGTGTAATCACCAAGTAAAGGCTCTATATATTTTTCCTATATTGTTTATCAATTAAAATCATCAAAGATGTTTAAAAACCTTTCATGGTATCAAGAGCTTGAGACTTACTGTATTCAATCCATCGTCTATTTTGCCGCTTTTTTTCCTCGACCCCATGGCTTCATCCTCTACTCTTGACCTTCCTAGCATCATTCACGTTATCTCTGTTCGCCTCGAATGTGATAACTATCCGACCTGGCTTGCTCAGATTGTTCCCGTTCTTCGCAACCGCCGCTTGCTCTCCTATGTCAATGGTAGTTGCCCAAGTCCCTCTCCCACCATTCCAGACCCCAAGGCCCAGCAAAGTGATTCTTCTCCTCTGTCTCTCATCCCCAACCCTGAATATGATGACTTGGTTCAGAAAGATCAGCTTGTTCTCTCTCTCATAAATGGTTCTCTCCACAATAAGGTTCTTATTAATGTTGCTACCAAAACCACCGCATGTGACACTTGGGTGGCGCTTGAAACTCATTTCGCTTCTTCGAAATCAAAATCGCCTTCTTCATCTTCGCAGCGACTTGCTTCGCACAACCCCGCGGTGACTCTTCCATCACTGATTTTTTTTGATCATATTCACTCTATTACAAATAACTTGGCTTTGGCAGGTGCCCCAGTTAATGAATTTAATCTTCTTGTTGTGGTTATGAATATTGTTGGTCCGATTTATGAGAATACGGTTGCCGTTGCTCAAGCTCGTGAGACACTCATCGGTATGCCTGACCTTAAAGCCCTTCTCTTATCAGCAGAACGACGTCTTCAGGCTTCATCTTCTCTGGACATCTCTTCTGGTGCGACGACCATGGTGGCTTCCAGTAGCGGTCACAGTGGCCATGGTAGGCGTGGCTTTGGTGATCGCACTGGCTTCGCTGGCCGTGCTCCGGATCGTCGCACATCACTCTCTGCTCCTCGTTTTGGTTCTTCTCTAGGTTCTAGGTCTTATAGCTTATTTCGTTCTCCTTCTTCACAGCCATGTTATCACCACAATTTTGATCAAGGTGTTCTTGGGCCTCCTCCCTCTGGCCTTAATACCTCCTCTTTTGGGTCCAATTCTCCCTCCCCCCGTGGGCCTTTGCAATGTTACAATTGTCGTGGTTATGGCCACGTTGTCGTTGTCTGCCCTTTCAAGGCTACTTTTGTGCCTGCTCCTTCTACTCTTTTTCAAGGCATGACCGCTCACCATCTATCCCATGGTGGCACACAACAATGGGTTGCTGATATCAGGGCTAACACCTATATCACCAATGAATTAAGCCATCTATCCTTTGCTAGAAAGTATCATGGTTCTGATAATGTTGGAGGTGTGCTTGGTGGAACATGTTTGCCTATTACTCATATTGGTCACTCTCGTATCTCTCACCTTAACTCCTCATTTTCTCTTAATAATATTCTTCACTGTCCTAATGCCTCTTTTCCACTTTTATCTGTTCATGAATTTGCTACTGACAACAATTGTTTCTTCACTTTTTTCTTTGACTGATATTTTATCCAGTATCTGGCGATGGGGAAGATTATTTTCCGGGGCAAGAGTAGCAAAGGCCTATATCCGTTTTCCTTCTCATTGAATGAGTCATTTCAAATTTGGCATGATCTTGTTGCTTGGCTAGGTGTTCATGTCCACCGCTCTTTGTGGCGCTCTCGTCTCGGTCATCCTACTTCGTCTACATTACAATTTTTGTTTTCTCATAATAAATTGCTGTCTTCTAGCTCTCAGTGTAGTTCTTTTTTGTTTGCCAGTCCTGTCCATTGGGTAAAAGTGTTAAGTTACCCTTTAGTCCATCTGTTTTTGTTTCTACCTTACCGCTTGAACTTATTCGCTTGGGTGTGTGGAGTTCTTCAAATAAATCAATTTCTGGTTTTCCTTATTATGTTCTCTTTGTTGATGATTTTTCCCGTTATTCTTAGATTTACCCAATGAAGTTAAAATATGAAGTATTCTCTCATTTTGTTAAATCAAGGCATTGGTTGAAAATATGTTCTCTACTAAAATTAAGGCTTTTCAATCTGATGACGGTGGGGAATACACTAGTCATTTATTTATCTTATCATGGCATTCATCACTGTCTCTCTTGTCTTCATCGCCCTGAGCAAATGGCTTAGCTGAACACAAGCACCGTCACATTGTCGACACAGGGCTCACTCTTTTGGCCCATGCCTCTATGCCCCATTCGTATTGGGCTGAGGCTATGCATACCATTGTCTATCTAATTAATCGTCTCCCTTATAAGTTTCTTCATCATAAATCACATTATGAAATCTTATTTTAAATTTTTTTGGGTGTGCTTGTTTTCCCTTCTTACGCCAATATAATTCTAATAAATTGCAATTTCGGTCTTCTAAGTATGTGTTTTTAGGCTATTCTTTAAATCATCAAGGTTATCGTTGTTTAGATCTTTCTCCTCACTGTGTATTTTTATCTCGCCATGTCTTGTTTGATGAACTTTCTTTTCCTTTTCACAAGGCCTCCGCTGCTCTTGCTCCCGATAGTTATCTGTCGTCACCAACTGACCTGCCTCTCCTTCTCCTTGGCCCTAATTTGTCCTCTAGTAGCTTTGTCTCCTCCAGCCCCACTCATACGATGCCCCAGGACTTTCCCAGTTCCAGCATCTGTCCCGTTCACCTCCCACGACCTTCATCCTTCTAGCCCTGCACTAACCCGTGCCGTGTGTGCTCATCCTCTGAGTTCACCACCTGTGTCGCCCCTTGTCCCTCCAGGCCTACCCTCTCCTCCCCTCCTTGCGAGCCCGCCGGTCAGCCTGCCTGCACTATCTTCTTCTCGTTTTTCTCAAACGTATTTTAGAGACTCGCATAGCAAAATTGTCTTTCCGTTTGCCATCCCTGTTTCATTAAGTACATTTTCTCGTCATTCTTCTGATATCCAATACTCATTCAATGGCTACTCGTGCTAAAACCAGTGTCCGTAAACCTAATCCTAAGTATGCGCATCATGCATTGGTTTTTACTGATGATACTGTTGAGCCTACATCTTTTTCACAGGCTAATAAGCTTATGGAGTGGCGTATTGCCATGGCAGATGAGTTTAATGCTCTTCTTCGTGCTGGGACTTGGAATTTAGTCCCTCGTACTCCCGCTATGAATGTGTTGTTGAACAAATGGGTTTTTCGAGTCAAGCGGAATTCTGATGGCACTATTCAGCGTTATAAGGCTCGCTTGGTGGCCAATGGTTTTCATCAGCAGCTGGGCCTTGACTACGGTGAAACCTTTAGTCATGTTGTTAATCATTCTACTCTTCGCCTTATCTTAGCTCTTTCTGTGCAGTTTAGTTGGCCTATTCGTCAGTTGGATGTTCAGAATGTCTTTTTACATGGCTATCTTGATGAGGAGGTTTATATGCGCCAACCCGTTGGCTTTGTTGATCCCACATATCCCGATCATGTCTGCCGCTTATGTCGATCTCTTTATGGTCTTAAGCAGGCCCCTCACGCTCGGTTCCATTGTTTCTCTTCTCATCTGTTTCAGTTGGGTTTTATTGCCACTAAGTTCGATTTATCTCTCTTTGTGTACATTCACGGCTCTATTCACATTTATTTGCTGATTCATGTGGATGATATTCTTGTCACTAGCTCCAATCCTTCTCGCATTGCCACACTTTTCTCTGATTTGGGCTGTCAGTTCTCTATGAAGGATCTTGGCCCCCCAACTATTTCTTGGGCATGGAGCTTGTTCATACTCCATCTGGTCTCTCTCTTACTCAGACTAAGTATGTCGTCAACCTTCTCAAGCGTGTTAACATGCATGAAGCTAAACCTGTTCTTACCCCATCTGTTAGTGGTCATCGTCTTAGCATTTCTGATGGGGATCCTCTTCTTGATCCCACCGAGTACTGACCATTAGGGCTCTTCAGTACTTAACTTTCACTCGTACAGACATTGCCTTTGCTGTTAATCAGGTGTGTCAATTTATGCATCAACCCACTATGGTTCACTGGCCCGCTACCAAACGCATCCTTCATTATTTGAATGGCAAGCTCACTCATGGGTTATTCTATTCACCTAACACTCTTTCTTAGTGCTTACTCTGATAAAACTGCTTAGCATCTCGGTAGGAGTGATGATAAAACTGCTCATTAAACATACGCTGAAAATTCGCCCAAGTAATGATATTAAGATTAGGATAACTCCTTTGAACTGTTTCCCACCAATGGTAGGCATTTCGCTTCAAGAGGAAGGTAGCCAAACGAACTCGGTCTTCATTTGGTCACCTCATGACATCAAAAACTCTTACTAAGTCCGTCAACCAGCTTCCGGCTTATGCCGGGTCAACATTGCCTAAGAAGTCACTTGCTCCCAATTTCTTGACTCTCTTGATGTCTAAGGTTTCAATGTGATGTCTTCCTTGTAGGATTGTGGCAATAGTTATGGTAAATTGGTCTAGCACCAGTTGTAGGTTGGGCTCAAACTTGCTTGTGCTCTCACGATTAGGTGAAGGTGGTGGGGGTGAATCTGGCTCACCATCCCCCTGAGGACGAATCCTCCGTCTCCCACGTCTAGGAGGCATGATTCTATTAAGAAGGAAACAGAAGGTAATTAGTTTCAAGAATGCACGGAAGCGCAAAGTCCAAAGGAAATGAACCTAATGCTCTGATACCAAGTTGACAGGACCCGACCCGAATTTTCCCTCGGAACTCGTGTCGAATCCTGTTACATATTTCGGCACCCGAACGATGATGGACCCACTACTAACTTTCCACCTCTCACCCGCACTTTTAAGAAAAATAGGTCAAGACTTTTACAGAAATTTCGACAGTCTCCCCTGTAAAATGGACTTTTCCCAAATTAATATCTGCAAATAATGACAATCTAATAATCCACACTAGCAGCACACACAAGATAAGGCACACACAAATTTTACATGGCCTCCGGCCTCAAATTCAGTCATAAGTGGGAAATATCAGAGCAACTATTGGTGTTAAATTTACAAAATTAGTTTCCAAATAAACAACGAAAACGGAAAATAAAGTTTCCTACTAGGTAGAACTACAAGGACTTCACCGACGCTAGAGTAGCTTACGTGGTCGTCCGAACTCTGAGCTATCTACTTCCTAGGGGCGCAAAACAGTAAAAGCGTGAGTGGACAAAAAAAAAGTTTTTCTTAAAACTAATTATACAGAACATACTAACCCCTCTATTTTCGTAAACCTTTGAAAACTTACCAAAACACAAGCAAATTTACGTACAGGAACAAAATATAATAAATACACATGTAGGTAAAACAATCTTGGGATTAACTGGAAAGTAAAGTTTCAATTAATACAATCTGGTATTTCAAACAACATTTAAATCCAAAATATTGAGTAACTCAAAAATATAATTCAACAAAATCAAGTTTCGAACCATTCTTTGAATTCAATAAATCAAGCAAGCTCAAAATACAATTCAATCGAAATCCAGTCTCAATCCAATTCATACAAAACTCTCCACCCAAGTATACCTATGGGGAAAATTGGCCAACCTATGTAATATATCGGCAGGGTGGCAGGGAAAAATCATGGGGAAAATCATTGGCCGGACACTCGTATTTGTGATATGAGTACATGCAATACACTGAGGGCAACCAGGGAATGGGAAAATTGGTCAACCACCTGTGTAGACAATCGAGTAGTGGAGGGGGAAAATCTTGGCTGGACACCTACAGAGTAATCTTTATGTAGGTACATGCAATTCACTGGCTGAACACTTGCGTAGTCAACATAGGTACATGCAATATACTCTGGCCGGACACCTACAGAGTAGTCTCTATCTAGGTACATGCAATCCAAGTCATGTGGACCGATTCTACCAAAGGCAACCGATTCACTTTTCCGAAGGCAACTGTTATATTCTTTTTCACAAGCAACAATTATACATTTCCAAAGGCAACCGGGTTTGGGTACCTAGGGTGGGTTTGAAATCCACTTATTGACACTTAAACATAAAAAGTCCATTTTTTCACAAATCCCTTTTTCCAAAACTCTTTCCCAAATCCTTTCTCGGTTTTCTCAAACAATACACCAATCTTTCAAAACCAATTTTTAAACCGTTAATAAATCCCAAATTTCACTATCTTGATTCAAACCATTTATAATTCTTTCCAAATCGTTCTCAAATTGAATCCGAAACATTAAACCACAATTAAATAATTTCTAAACATTTAATATCAACCTCAAATACTAAACCATAATTAAACCATTTTCAACCAAAACCGAATGCTCATAAAGTAAACACCATAAACAATTCATTCATAAAAAATTTCATAAAACCATCGTAGCAAGAAAAATCATTTATTAAACAAATGTCCACTCACATACGGTGCAAAGCATAATTAACTCTCCGCGGTTTCGTCCGGAGTGATTCGTTGCGCATGATTCGATGAAAATCGTAGTCGGAATCGTCGGAAATGAAGTTGAAAAAACCAGAGTTTCCTTGCCTTTCTTCGAGCTCTCGTCGGCGCTGGAGCATCTGGGCTGGTCAGAGAAGGTGGGGGAATAGGGGAATGAGACCAGGCCGGTTCGTTTGGGGTTGGTCTCGTGGCCTGAGCTGGTCGGTCGACGGAGTTAGCCGGCCAAATAGTGGCCGGCTCGTACAGACGCGAGGGGAGGAGAGAGAAAGCTGAGGGAGAAAATGATTGTGCGTGTGGGTCCCCCCAGATTTAACTGTTTTAAAATAATTTTTCAAATGACCAAAACACCCTTTTTCGTTTCTAGACCTCGGAATTGAGCGTGCCACCAGTCTACAGACTCGTTTTGACGAGCCCGACGCAACGGTGCAAGTCAATTCCCCAAATTCTTTCTAGAACAAAAAGTGACTAGAATACCCTTAACTCCAAGGGCAAAAATTGTAAATTCCACAACTTAACTAAATACTAATTAATTTGGGTCAGGATGTTACATTGGAGATTAAAATTGAGAATGCAAGTCGAAGGTAACATGTGCTAAGTTATGATCTAATTTTGGAATATATTGTGGGCGCACACACACGCAACCTTCAACCCATGCATTGTACTAAATAAAATATAACATATAATGTATGATTCTACTACTAATATAACCGAGTTCTTTTGTGATAAGATTTCACACCTACTGGGCTTTGTACGTAGGTGGTTAAGTTTTTTTTTTTAGAGGAAGCAAAATTCTATTGAACCAATGAAACAGTTACAGGACCGATATGCAAAGAGTGACCTCGTTAAACCTTCCCAGAGAAAACCTAGTGGGACAAAACTCCGGGGTAGGAAAAAGTAGCACACATACCATTACAAAGAGTTAAAACAAAGAGAACTTATTCTAAGGATGATTGTCCGTTACACAATCCATGAGCCACGAAGGGCCAACTTCCAACGAGTATGAAAAATCTTGAATAAGAAGACTAAACTGAGCAAGTCAATGAGAAGCCTTTTAGCCTGATGAGGAATATAACGAACAGTAGCTTGGAGACTCACCACCCGCGACTGTTGAATTTCAAACACCAGGCAACCCTCCACCGCAAAACATTCCTCTTCCATAGTCATCATGTGAACTGCATTTAGACAATCTGATTCCAAAACCACAGGAACAAAGGAAGAATTAATAGCAAAGTTTATGTTACATCCAGGATTGCTCCGCCGTAGCACGATATTGTCCGCTTTGGGCCCCTCTCTCTACCCTCACAGTTTTGTTTCTGGGAACTCACGAGCAACTTCCAGTGGGTCACGTATCCTGGGATTTTGCTCTAGCCCTAACTTGCTTAACTTCGGAGTTCCTATGAATCCGAAGCCAGTGAGCTCCCAAAAGGCCTTGTGCTAGATGGAGGTGGGCATGTACATATAAGGCACATCACCCCCTCTCCATTGGTCGATGTGGAATGTTACAATCCACCCCCCTTAGGGGCTCGACGTCCTCGTCGGCAAACTCGCACCACACGGCAGAGTGGCTCTAATACCAAATTGTCACATCCCTGGATTGGCTCCGCCGTAGCACGATATTGTCCGCTTTGGGCCCCCCTCTCTACCCTCACGGTTTTGTTTCTGGGAACTCATGAGCAACTTCCCAGTGGGTCACCCATCCTGGGATTGCTCTAGCCCCAACTCGCTTAACTTCGGAGTTCCCATGACTCCGAAGCCAGTGAGCTCCCAAAAGGCCTCGTGCTAGATGGAGGTGGGCATGTACATATAAGGCACATCACCCCCTCTCCGTTGGTCGATGTGGGATGTTACAGTTTAAACCCATCTTCATAGCATATAGTTATGTAGCAAGAGCATACACCATATTAGGAGCCTGCATTACCACAGCCCCTGCGAAGTCAGAGTTACAATCACGAATAATGATACCAATCCTTTTGGACCCTTCATTCAAATCTACTGCAACATCCACATTTAATTTGAAAGAACCAGACTGCAACGACTGCCAACAAATATCTTGAATCGGTAAAGAAGATCACATATGATGTGACCCAACTTCATATTTAATCTCCTCATCATAGTTCCTAGCACGAGCAATTAACATGCGTGTTGGCAAAGGATCATAACGAAAAAGTGTACTATTCCAACGGAGCAATTTTCACGTAGGTAGTTAAGTTGGGGACACTATTGGTATTGCTAGTAGTGGGTCACTAGCTTGCCTCTCTAAAATTTAACATGGTATTAGAGCGGGTTGATTGACTTGGCCTGAATTACTGGGCTTTTACCCTTACCCCTTACCCAACACGCGGTATTTTGGGCTTGATTAATTAACTCCGATGTGGAATTGGCTCCATGTGAGGGGGCGTGTTGAAGAATATAAAGTCCCACATCGGAAACTTGATTAAGGGCTCATTTGGGAGTGATTCTAGATTGACCATAATCACTTTTGGGGAGAAGGTACTCCCACATGCTTATCCATATAATCACTTTAAGTGATTCTCATGAGAAGCACCTACCCGTTCTCATGCCCTTTTTTATCCTTCATACTCGACCCATCAAGGTCGAATCCTCATAAAGACCCTTACCCACAGAAAAAATTGTCGTCCCTAGTCATAGATCACAAGTTAAAATCCAAGTTTGCTTGTTTTTGACTTTACACCGCATTATTGTTGGTGGTACACAAGATGAAACTTGTACCATTAAACTCACATTCTTACCCTACACAAGCCGACACTAGGCTCTGCTGCATGATTGGGCACGTCGTCGCCATCGTCGCCACCGTCCCCGTCTGGTTTGGACTTGATTTTTTTAATCTTTTGCTTCAATTATGTGTTTCTCTGTCATCGTCGTCGTCGTTGTCTGGTTTGGACCTGATATTTTTTATCTTTTACTTTAATTATGTGTTTCTCTTAGGATTTTAGTTGATTTTCGGAATGTATTTTAAGCTTTGATGATCGATTTATCTTTTGTTACAATTTCAGTTATGGATATCATTTTTGTTTAACAATGTACTTCTATGAAAAAGTATTCACTACTAGAAATGTGGCTACTAGCCACTGATTATTTAGATACAAATTCATTAAAGTGCCTTGTGATTTTTTTTTGGAGACTAATTCTCCCACCATGCCTATTAAAGATATTTGGGATAGACATTGGTGTCTAATACAGAAAAATAATTTTCATTCTTTTTCCTTAGTATTTGGGCATTTTTATCAGTCCCAATTTGTTATTATCAGTCCCAACTTGTCAAAGGACACTACTAGAAAATCAGTCATTACCCACTGATTATGTAGATACAAATTTATAAAAGTGGCGTATAATTTTTTTTTGGAAACTAAGAATCCCATTCTGCCTATTAAAGGTTTTT
>NW_018922464.1:30793-46194 GCF_002207925.1 Prunus avium
GTGCTAGATGGAGGTGGGCATGTACATATAAGGCACATCACCCCCTCTCCGTTGGTCGATGTGGGATGTTACAGTTTAAACCCATCTTCATAGCATATAGTTATGTAGCAAGAGCATACACCATATTAGGAGCCTGCATTACCACAGCCCCTGCGAAGTCAGAGTTACAATCACGAATAATGATACCAATCCTTTTGGACCCTTCATTCAAATCTACTGCAACATCCACATTTAATTTGAAAGAACCAGACTGCAACGACTGCCAACAAATATCTTGAATCGGTAAAGAAGATCACATATGATGTGACCCAACTTCATATTTAATCTCCTCATCATAGTTCCTAGCACGAGCAATTAACATGCGTGTTGGCAAAGGATCATAACGAAAAAGTGTACTATTCCAACGGAGCAATTTTCACGTAGGTAGTTAAGTTGGGGACACTATTGGTATTGCTAGTAGTGGGTCACTAGCTTGCCTCTCTAAAATTTAACATGGTATTAGAGCGGGTTGATTGACTTGGCCTGAATTACTGGGCTTTTACCCTTACCCCTTACCCAACACGCGGTATTTTGGGCTTGATTAATTAACTCCGATGTGGAATTGGCTCCATGTGAGGGGGCGTGTTGAAGAATATAAAGTCCCACATCGGAAACTTGATTAAGGGCTCATTTGGGAGTGATTCTAGATTGACCATAATCACTTTTGGGGAGAAGGTACTCCCACATGCTTATCCATATAATCACTTTAAGTGATTCTCATGAGAAGCACCTACCCGTTCTCATGCCCTTTTTTATCCTTCATACTCGACCCATCAAGGTCGAATCCTCATAAAGACCCTTACCCACAGAAAAAATTGTCGTCCCTAGTCATAGATCACAAGTTAAAATCCAAGTTTGCTTGTTTTTGACTTTACACCGCATTATTGTTGGTGGTACACAAGATGAAACTTGTACCATTAAACTCACATTCTTACCCTACACAAGCCGACACTAGGCTCTGCTGCATGATTGGGCACGTCGTCGCCATCGTCGCCACCGTCCCCGTCTGGTTTGGACTTGATTTTTTTAATCTTTTGCTTCAATTATGTGTTTCTCTGTCATCGTCGTCGTCGTTGTCTGGTTTGGACCTGATATTTTTTATCTTTTACTTTAATTATGTGTTTCTCTTAGGATTTTAGTTGATTTTCGGAATGTATTTTAAGCTTTGATGATCGATTTATCTTTTGTTACAATTTCAGTTATGGATATCATTTTTGTTTAACAATGTACTTCTATGAAAAAGTATTAACAATGTACTTCTATGACATAGTAGTATTAACAATCTGGGGAGAAGGTACTCCCACGTGCTTCTCCATTGTGAGAATCCTTGTTCTTAAAAATGTTAATATTTTATTACTTTGGTAAGTATTAAATTATAATTTTAATTGTTGTACTTTTATAAAAAAATTATAGTATTATAGTCATTTTATGTAAGTCTATTTAATTGCTTCACCTAGTGCAAATTCATTCTTTTTAAAGAATTTTGATGATTTTCTCAAAATTGGCTTTAATATTAATATTAGTTAATAGCATCTCATGCATAGCTATTAAAATTCATGCATGAGAGTTCTTTTTAAACTCCACGTAGTCAACATGTGTCAAACAATTATGGTTTACTTGCTTATTCACTTGCAAACTAATTATGTGTCATTGAATTACATAGTTGAGTCTTCACAACGTGTCTATAGGTAAAACTTTCTTATCTACAAGACCATAATAATAATAATAATATATATATATATTTATATACTTTACTTGGGTAAAAAGTACATAAACCGCTAATGGTAGCCGACCTATACATATAAGTTATATTGTATTTGAATTAGGATTAAGTAGCAAGTTAAGTTGAAGTAGCTTTTTACTACTAGCTGGCATCAATTTAGCAAAAGGTGGCAAGTTAGTTTTCATTTTGTTGACACTTGCACCCACATGTAAGTATTAAAACGTTAAATAGAGTAGATATTCTTCCTTGGAGAATAAGTAGGCAAGTCTCCTTTTTGTGTAAACTTATCCATAGTTGTTGCCAATTCTAGCATTAGTAGGAACCGACATTCTCTAAGTATAAATAGGTCCCTCTATTGTTGTTGAAAACACTAGATAACAACCTTGTGTACGTAATATTAGAGGTTGCACATAAGGAGGGAGAGAAGGAGAAAGAGAGAGTGGTAATAATATTCTTGGAGGAGTTAGAGGTCGGAGCTAGCTTTGGAAACGAGGTAGGGGGTTTCTTGGGGGCCTTTACAGAGATTGATTTAATTAAATTTCGTGAACACTATGTTATGTGTGATATGATCATTTGATTAATATTCTTGTTACAATTGAATGTTTTTCTTGGAATGTTTATGTGTTCTTGACTGGTTGAACAATGTTGGTACATTGGTGATAGTTTGAATCGTTACATTGTTGTGAGATACATGGGATATGTGAAAGGCATAATTATATCATGTCATAGGAAATTGGTTGGAGTTGTTGGATAGAGAAACTAATGGTGGAAAAGAGGGTAATAGAAATAGTTTTTTGTGTAGTTGAGTCTAACTCTTGGCAGGTACCAGGTCTCAGGGATCCCACAGTGCACATGGTTTTTATTGGGTGATTCGGGACTGGCGACAGGGAGTTAGGCAATATGACTAACAAAAGGGGAATTATGGGATGATTGAAATGGGTGTTAGTTCATATAAATGGGCATTCGGGACCAAGTGGTATAAGCATGGTATGAAACGTGCAGGTCTGCTTGTCCAGTTATATGAATTAACGGGACTAGATGAAGAGCATGCATGCATTATTATTAACAATGTCATATTTGGATGTGTGATTGTTTGTCGCCTAATTTAATTATATCAATTTCATGTAAAAAGGTTTATGTCCCTACTGAGCTGTGGTTTCGCTCACCCCCTAATAGATTTTGCAAGTACCGAACCTGAAAGTAAGAGCTTGTGATGATTTTGGCATATGTATAAGAGTGTACTGTGTACATAGCTTGTGGATAAATAATGAGCTACTCATTTAAGTGAACTCTTGAGTAGTTCTGACTTGTAAAATAATGTAACAAATTTCAAGATTTCTGATGTTGTCATTTCCCTGAATATTCTATGTGAAATATTTATTTTATTTATTTAATTGTTTCTTCACATTTTAGTTATAGTTTTTATTAAATTCTATAATTAAGGTGTGAATCACGACTTAACCCAAGATTACGTAAACCCGTGGGTTGGGGCGTGACATCCATATAATCACTTTAAGTGATTTGAAGTGATTCTCAAGAGAAGCACCTATCCGTTCTCATGCCCCTTTTTTATCCTTCATACTCGACCCATCAAGGTTGAATCCCTATAAAGACTCTTACCCACAGAAAAAATTGCCGTCCCTAGTGGCAGATCACAGATTAAAATCCAAGTTTGCTTGTTTTTGACTTTGCACCACATTATTATTGGTGGTACACAAGATGAAACTTGTACCATTAAACTCACATTCTTACCCTACACAAGCCGACACTAGGCTCTGCTGCATGATTGGGCACGTCATTATAAGCTCCAAATTGGCCCTCTCCAGACCAAACGACTTTCACGAAATGGACCACCAGAAAAAAAAAAAAAAAACATTACTTTCATGCATATCGTTTTAAATGCCCATTTCCAGCTAAGTACAGTACAACAATAATAAGGCAGATGCAGGTTAGGTAAGGCCAGGTGAGTTGTCCTAGATATTGACTCCCTCTTATACCTAAAGTTCAAATTTATCTCTCTAGCAATTATAAGTCTTGAAATTATGACTTGATTAGTTAATCATACGAAAATAGAGGATCTCGAACCTCTACATTTAGAGTTCATGCATATACCTACATTTCACTTAATCTAAACCATTATAATAATATAACAACTCAAAACGTTAAATGTCAACCAGTAAAGATTAGTTTTTTTTTATAAAAAAAACTAATGGGTATTGACGATTACTAACTGCCGTTATCTCTCTGCCTCTCTCTCCCATCGTGATCAGCCCCTCCATCTCCTCCCTCTCTGTTTCTCCTTCTCTTCATCCATAATAATTCTTGCTTATCAACTAAGATAATTGGATTTGTTCTAAACTTCTAAAGATGAATTAATAGGAGGCTATTCTTCTAGATTGACGAGATGAATGTCTTATGTATTACTGCGGGGAACATATGCCTTTGGATGAGAGCTGATCTCGTTGATACTATTCCAGAGTCCTACATGGCTTGAACTACTCCTGAAGCTGCTCTTACGACTTCATGATGGGAGGGACAGAGAGATAACGGCAGTTAAGCCAATGTTGAAAGCAATAAAATATTTAGAAAAAAAAAAAAAAAAAAAACTCTACTATTTGACATGTCATACTTTTAAGTCATTAGATTATTATAATGGTTTAGATTAAGTGAAATGCGGGTAGATACAAGAACTCTAAATATAGAAGCTTGAGATCCTCTATTTTGGTATGATTGACTAATCAAACCATAATTTCGAGAATTATAATTGCTAGAAGGAAGGCTTCGAACTTAGGTATAATAGGGCGGGCTCAATATAATGAGCAACTGACCTAACCTAACCTGCACTTCCATCAATTTTTTAATTCAAGAGAATTCATAGTTAAACAAGTAATCTTAGCCATCTATCTACTTAATCAGTGCACATTGTGTTTTTTTTGTTCTTTTTTGTCAAATGATGCCAAATATGTGTTGGTTCCGTAGGAATCTTAGTTTGTGAAGTATGGAGCCTAGGATCGATATATATAAAGTTTGTGACGTATGGAGCCTTACGTAATAAGGTGCAGTATTTGACTAACTAAAGTCACCTGTCAAATCTTAATTAGGTTGTTTAAATTTGTTCACTTGGCTAACCATATTATATTTTTCTTTAGCTTATGACGTGCTTAATCCCACGTAACCTGTCTGAGATCATAAACCTGTAAACGTTTCAAGAAGTTGGTGTACAAGCTATAGTAATTAAGTGGGACTACATACTAATCGGAATTTTGATACCGAATTTTTTAAATTTCAGGGTAAAGTAAAGAGGTAACAAAGTAAATTTTATTCGTCCTCTTCTCGCATAAAACACAAATAATTATGTCAAATTAATTTACATAAAGTACAAATTTATGCTGGACACAAAGAATTGTGTCAAATGTCAATTAAATGTAAATAATAATTATAAGTATCATCTCACAAGTTGTTCAGAAAAAGTAAAATTATTTATTTATGTAGACACAAATAGTTGTGTCTTTATATGAGAAATGTGACACCCGTATAACACATAATTTCATATGGTTCATGTTGTTGTGTGCAATTAAACATCAAACATTTTTTGAAGTTCATTTAGGAATTTGTGGGTGATACCTTAAAGGAATTTTCAATTAATGTTAAGTTATTTGATTTGATTCTTTGGAGTTTGTTAAGGTGATGTATTTAGTGATTTTCCTGGTTGTAAATTTTTTTTTTTGTCATTGCATTTGTAGGCTATTTAAAGTTTTTCATGTTTGCATTTTTTTTTTTTTGCTCAGGCATGTTTGCATTTAGGGTGTTAAAGAAAAGTGGAATCCAGCCGCGTGAGCACCTGGGTTGTAATATTTTTTTTGCCCAAATTGATGAAAGTTCAAGGGAAACATTCAAATAAGACAAAAAAGAATGAGAATTTGAGAAATTGAGAATTCCCCATGGAAAGGAAATTCCTTTTGAACAAGACCTTTCAATCTCACATTATTGGCCCTTTCGGCTCAGCTGAATGATTCAATGGTCATGGATGAACCACGTCATTAAGCTCCAAAAGATGGCCCTCTCTCTCTCTCTCTCTCTACCGACCACGAGTTTCACACGATGGATATGTATTGTACAATACATCCGATCGACAAACAATTATTTTCATAATCCCCTCTCCTAATATCGTGTGTATAAAGAAAAAAAGAAGATATAATTGTCCATTTGCAGCGACTTAATTATCGAGCAATTTCATCTCGAAATTGTGCCTTGATTAGTCAATTTTTTGATTCAGGAAAAGTGATAATTAAACGAGGAAATTTGATGTATGTAGTTGTCCTTAATTAAATGGTGTACACTGTTAGACAACTAATGCTGCCAAAGATGTGTTAGTTGCATAGGAATCTTAATACTTAGGACCACCTAGGACATACAATTAACGTTAGTGATTTATGGGGCCCTACGTTTAGCTGCACTATTTCACTAACTGAAGTCGTCGCCTCTCAAAAGTTAATTAGGTTGGTTGTACACTTGGTCAATCAAATCATATTCTTAGCTGATGACGTACTTAATCCCACGTAAGCTGTGTTAGATCGTGCACCTCAAAACGTTTCAAGTTGTTGGTGCAAGTTAGTAATTAAGAAGTTTGTTGTCATGTTAGACAACCACGTACCGAACTTTTAAATTTTCAAGGTAAAAAAGTAACAAGTTAGTTGTGTTGGGTAAGCATTTTGCTATAAAAATGGAGGAGTATTATTTGAGAATGGATACCAAGAGAGAGCGAGAGACAGAGAGAGAGGAGTATTATTTGAGAACATAAAAATGGAGGTAGAGCAAGTCCTACACATGAATGGAGGAGTTGGGAAGACAAGCTATGCAAACAATTCCCTCCTTCAAGTGAGTCTCTCTCTCTCTCTCTCTCTCTCTCTCTCTCTCTCTCTCTCTCTCTCTCTCTCTCTCTCTCTCTCTCTCTCTCTCTCTCTCTCTCTCTCTCTCTCTCTCTCTCTCTCTCTCTCTCTCTCTCTCTCTCTCTCTCTCTCTCTCTCTCTCTCTCTCTCTCTCTCTCTCTCTCTCTCTCTCTCTCTCTCTCTCTCTCTCTCTCTCTCTCTCTCTCTCTCTCTCTCTCTCTCTCTCTCTCTCTCTCTCTCTCTCTCTCTCTCTCTCTCTCTCTCTCTCTCTCTCTCTCTCTCTCTCTCTCTCTCTCTCTCTCTCTCTCTCTCTCTCTCTCTCTCTCTCTCTCTCTCTCTCTCTCTCTCTCTCTCTCTCTCTCTCTCTCTCTCTCTCTCTCTCTCTCTCTCTCTCTCTCTCTCTCTCTCTCTCTCTCTCTCTCTCTCTCTCTCTCTCTCTCTCTCTCTCTCTCTCTCTCTCTCTCTCTCTCTCTCTCTCTCTCTCTCCCTAGTTCATTTTATATGAAGTACTTATAAGAGGAAAAGTAAATAATTTGTATATTCACCACTTAAAGAGCATGGCTCTTTCTCAAACTATTTTGCTAACCAGAACTACGCAAAATTCATGCTTTCTTAAACTTTTTTCTTTCTTTCAGAGAGCAGTGATTTCAACGGTGAAGCCAATAGTTGATGCAAGCATAGAGGAGCTGTGTTGCACTCTCTTCCCAGAGTGTTTGAAAATAGCGGACTTGGGATGCTCTTCAGGACCCAACACCCTTTTGGTGGTATCAGATATCATAGACAACATCCGCAACACTTTCCAAAAACTCAACCGCCCACCTCCATCACTCCAAGCCTTCTTGAATGATCTTCCCCGAAACGATTTCAACACGGTGTTCAGGTCATTGCCAGGCTTCTATAAGAAACTTGATGAAGAACCTGAAAAGAAGCTTGGGCCATGTTTCATTGCAGGAATGCCTGGCTCTTTCTATGGCAGGCTCTTCCCCGAAAATTCTCTCCACTTTGTTCACTCTTCTTATGCTCTCATGTGGATCTCTGAGGTTGATTTTTTTTTAATCAATCATTGAGTCGTTATTATACTGTTTACTGCTAGTAGGCATAAACTCTTCATACACCCAGTTATATATAACTCATTAGTTACACCGCATGGCAGGATGCTCCAGTAGTCAAACATAAAAATGTCTCCATGAGAAGACTTTCTCAAGCAACTAGGGATTTAAAATATTTCTGACAAGTGATAATTTAAAATATTCAATTGGTAAAATTATAATAATCTAAAATCGTGTCTGATAATTTAATCTGACAAGTGATGAGCATAAACGTGTGTACGTAGGTTCCAAAAGGCTTGGTGACCAAAGAAGGAGAGGGACTTAACAAGGGGAACATATATATAGCAAAGACAAGCCCTCCGGCTGTGTTTAAGCAATACTTGGAGCAATTCAAAAGGGACTTCACAGTCTTTCTGAGGTCACGTGCCGAAGAGCTCGTCCCTGGGGGCAGTATGGTCCTCACAACCATGGGCAGCATAAAGAGTGACGATCCCCTTTGCATTTGGGAATTTGTAGGAATGAAGGTCAATGACATGGTTTTAGAGGTAATTAAATATTAGATCATACTGATTTCTAAAAGATTTGGGACACAATATTTATTGCTAATTTGAAATGTACTTTGATGAATTTTCAGGGCTTGATTGAAGAGGAAAAACTGGACAGATTCAATATGCCATACTATGCACCTACAACCAAGGAGATCGAAGAGGTGATCGAGGCTGAAGGATCTTTTATTTTGCAAAAGCTTGAAGTTTTCAAAAATGATTGGGACTCTTATGTCAAGCAAGCTAACAGTGGCCTTGATAAGAAGACAAGGGCTGCAATATTTGCCACTGACATAAGGGCTGTGGGAGAGCCGATTCTGGCGAGCCAATTCGGAGAAGCACCCATGGACGATTTGTTTCGTAGGTTTGAAGCAGATGTTCTTGATCACATGGAAAGGGAAAACTGCCAGTTCATTAACCTGGTTATCTCGTTGACAAAGAAGCGTTGAGATGAATATTCAAGAAATGGGGCAACAAGATTTATGTTCCATATGCTTTGTTTATGTAACGTTTGTACCTTTCAGGTCTCTTGGACTTCAGTTTATTGTTAAGAATAAAGTTGTTGACATTTGGTCATCTTTGTGTTATTCATACTTCAATTTAAAACGCGTTAAAGGAAATGGAAGCGAAGCTTCTTTGGAAAATTATCGCTTCAGTTTTCGATTCATAGAAAACCCAAAATCCTAACTAGCTATCCAAACTCAAATTTAAGACCCTTGAAAAGAGTTCATGTTCAAGATTGTTAATTATATGTTTTTTTGTTGATTAGAATCACACAAAGAAGATTTAGAAACTCCAGTTCAAGTTTAAAAACATTTTTTTTAAAAGAAAACAAGAAAAAAAAATCCACCACACAATTGATGCTTGAACCCAAAACTCCAATCTAGTTATTGTATGCGAAATTGAATGTGAATTTTTATGGTTTAAGCTTGTTGGTCATTGATATTTTCATGTAATTGGATTTTTGTTTCTCATACCTTGGTGGGATCACGTAGTAGACATAACCCTTATCCACTCAGTTGGCACAATCTTAGCCACTCAGATGAAGGTTCGGTTGTTTTTGTACTTTGAATCCTCAGCCTCAAGCTTTTTCATGGCCACGTGAACCAAAGTTTGTCTGAAAACAGATACTTGTTGCACCTAGTGTTTGTGTGAATGAATTAATATGGCACACACTTCTGGTTAGCACCTAGGAAAATCAAGCATACAGAGCCATGATCCCCTCTACATTATGGAATTGGTCGGATTGAAACTCAATGACATGGTTTTAGATGTAATGTGTAATATAGATTATTAGATATTAGCTAGATAGGTAATAGTAAGTAGCTAGTAACTAATATTAAACCATATTTATGGCTGTTATCTAGACTATATGTCAGAAATATGTTTGCTACAATCAGTAGCTTTTAAGCGTGCTAACTAGTTAATAAGCTAATACGACAATCACTTGTTTGAATTCACTCCCCAATACTTCCCATTATCCAAACAGTTCATTTTCTTAAATCATCACGGGAAGACCATCGCTGGAAAAAACAATCCACTCAAATCGAAAAGTATTCAAGTATATTTAACTGAGACGACAACAAGAAAAAAGACACACTAGTTTGGGTAAACCATAGAATGGTAACCACAATAATCAAATGACCACATGATTTCCGATTTGGGTGAATTTTTATAAAGATGATCTTTGAGTATGGAATTCAAACATGAATAGTTTGAATTATGAGATTAAATTGTATAGTGGGAGAAAACAAGTGGTTAGAGACATTAACTTACTATACTATACCTATACTATAATAATCACTTCAGATAAATGCAAAAAAGTGCTGTGTACCACTTTTTTAACAACATTAATGTAGAATATAATAAATTTTTCATCAACGGGTCTAGTCTAGTAGAGAAAGATATTGAGTTACAGACACTTGCCTCATATTCGAACTCCCTTATGCCAGGCCTCCAATTGAATTTAACTATCAGTTGTTGAATTTTTATTTTTTACCGTTAATCTGAATCATGAATTTAAATTACGTTGAAAAAAGAAAAAGAAAAAAAAAAAAGGTGTCACACCAGCGCGCAACACCTGACGCGACATCTTCTGCATCCATAATATATTTTGACGTTTATGATCCCATTAACATCCTTCCTAGGGTCACGTCGGTACATTTGTGGGTGGACAAAACCTGGGATCCTCTGTTGGAGAAGACTTAAAGTTTCTCTATTCTTTAGTTTACCAAAGAAAAAAGTTTCTCTATTATTAAAGGTGAGATTGTGATCTCAGATGGATGAGAAATTATTGAGACTTTAAAGCAGACTGTTCCATCTGCATCCGCACTACTTTTTTTTGGACGAAATCTGCATCCACACTATACATCAACAAAACACCTACACTAAAAAAAAAGGCCAACAAGGTTTTTTTTAATATTATTTATAAATAAAAGACTCGTAGCTTAAGTGACTAAGCGTGTTTATCCTTACACTTGATGTAGTTTCCCCTTACCGTAATATTGCTGGTATGAGAAAACAAATACGGGATTTTTAAAAGTGCAAAATATTTTCATATTCTTGTACGCAAATTATTGGTTGGAAATAGAGAGAAACAAAAAGTCACAAATCAAATCGAAATTTACTCGAGAAAATAAGATTTTTTGAGTGTTTCTCAAGCTCCCTTTTGTTGTTTTGGTAGATTCGAATTAATGAGCATGGTGAAGAAGCACTCCAGCTTATATTAGGGAAAACAGTAGTTGATGCAGTGCGATGATCTCTTTTTGTTCTGTTTTAGAAGTTGAAGCTGTTGGATTAAAATTTGGTTTACTTACTGCTAAACGTTTTAGTTTTTCTAATATAATTGTTGACAATGATTCACATTTTGTTAAGCTCTCCTCAAGATCCACCTTGGCACGTTCAGACTTGACTTTATTCGGTTGGCCCAAGGTGGAAAAAAAAAAAGCAAACAAAAGACTAAAATGCAAGTGGAAACCATATTGGGTCAAAAGGGTCATATGGACCCTAATACTGTCACCTATGCATATAAAGCTTAGGTCTCCTCTCTTATACACACATTACAAGCGAAAAAAACCCTACCCTACATAGGCTTGCATAAGGAGTGTTGAGTAAGACTTTTGCACACATTAAAACCCTACCCTACATAGACTTTTGCACACATTACAAGCACAAAAAACCCTACCATATTGGATCAAAAGGGTCATATGAACCCTAATATATACTATCACCTATACATATGGATGAGTAAGACTTTTGCACACATTACAAGCACAAAAACCCTACCCTACATAGGCTTGCATAAGGAGTGTAGAGTAAGACTTTGCTCTTTGACAGTGATTTCCTAAACCCTAATATGTGAGGTACAATGAATTATACCCTAAACCCTAATATGTGAGAGAAGGGTGCTAATATATGATGGTGACCTTCCTAGATAATTTGGGCAAGCCCCCATTCCTGCATTGCATGGTTATGCACCGACGCTCATGGAACCGTGAAAAGATTATCCTCTCCAAGTGTTTTTTTATAAAATATATGTAACTATTTTTCATGCCTCCTTTTCAAGGCCGATTTTGATAATTTGCATATCGTTATATTAATAATCTTCAGAATTGGGCCTTCATTAGTCAACAATACTTGGAAAAGATAGGCCAGGAGCATCAATATCTTAATGTCCATGTTAAGCTTAATTAATGTACACGACAACTAATGATGCCAAAGATGCTTTGGTTAGAGCAATCTTAATCCGTCAAACTTAGGTTGTTTGTGCACTTGGATAATTATATATATCATATTTTTTTTAGCTTATGATATATGTAATACACACCTTATTTCCAATTAGTTTTCTCATTGGTTACTGGATCGTGTTTGTTGAATTTTCTAATTAATTCA
Organism: Prunus avium; assembly: GCF_002207925.1. Next base: position 42,930 of record NW_018922464.1, read on the forward strand.
ATCATGGTATAAGAATATAGTTTATTCACGTATTACACCTTACGGCCACACATGCTTTCACATTATGATACATGTGAGAAGATGTATCTCACATTATGATAAAGTTGTTTAACATGAAAAAGTCAAAGCCTTAGAATAGATTTTGAGAATGTGTGAATTGCAACTAGAATAGTTCTTCAATATTTTAGCAAAAGATGTAAATGTTAATCCTTTAAAATAAAATATCTCCATCGTTTGAAAAAAAAAATAGTATATGTCAAATTACTAGTATATTTTAAAATATACTCTCAATATCACTGAGGGAGTAATAAACTTCGTATTTTTTTAGCTTTATCAACCAGTCTTCTACGATATTATTTATTTATTTATTCTTATTGGAAATACATTAAGAAAGGGACATGTGCAAATTTTAAAGTTGTGTCTGATTATTTAATCAGACCAAACTTATTTATTATATGATTGAAAAAAATTAACATGTGTAGGTTCCAAAAGGGTTGGTCACAAAAGCAAGAGAAGGATTGAGCTAGGGAAACATATGTATATCAAAGAAAAGTCCACATGTTGGAGAAATGTTATCTGTTTCGAGTATACCATGTGGGCTGGTGTATTATTCAATACACATGGATCATGTGAAAATATTTTATTTTTATATCCTATGTGTATTGGAGAATATTTCCACATGATTCATGTGTTTTGGATGGTACACCAATCAAGAGATAAACCGAAACATACAAAAATTACTCCACATGTTGTGTTCAAGGAATACTTAGCAATTCAAAAGGGACTTCATGATCTTTTTGAGGTCACGTGCACAAGAGCTGGTGCCTGGGGGTAATGGCCCCAGAGTAATCGCATTGCCTGCCCCTGTTCAGGACACCAACAACTAGGGGACATGGAAATAAGTTGACCCGGAACATAAAAAAAAATTTCATGGCCACGTGAACCAAAGTTTGTCTTAAAATGCGATAAGGAAACAAAGGAAAAAGAAGCAGATGCTTTGGGCTAGAATGCATATATAGTGTTAAAAGCTTCCTGCAAGAATTATGTAAAGAAAACATGGGCCTCATTTCAGTTGCCTTGCAGCATATATTTAATGGGAATGAGAAATTGCCCATCGAGAAGAATATATATGTTCTTCTCAACTTTGCACTTAGTTGATTTTGTTGGTACATAGGATGAAATTTGCTTATTATAAGGTTGATTTGAAAGCTTACTTATATTAATAATCTTCAGAATTGCGCCAGGAGCATCAATATCTTAATGTATAGTATACTCTGTCCACTTGGATAATTATATCATATATTTTTAGCTTTTGATATACGTAATACACACCATATTCCTAATCAGATTTTTTTTGAGTCGAATCATTTAATTCAATCATGGTATAAGAATATAGTTTATCAATATCTTAATGCATAGTATACCCTGTCCATGTTAAGCTTAATTAATGTACACTGTAAACAACTAATGATGCCAAAGATGCGTTAGTTAGAGCAATCTTAATCCGTCAAACTTAGGTTGTTTGTGCACTTGGATTTAATTATATAAATTAGTTTTTTATGAGTCAAATCATTGGTTACTGAATCGTGTTTGTTGGATTTTCTAATTAATTCAATCATGGTATAAGAATATAGTTTATTCACGTGTTACTCCTTACGGCCACACATGCCTTCACATTATGATACATGTAAGAATACCTATCTCACATTATGATATGTGCTTGAAGACATTATGATAAAGTTGTTTACCATGAAAATGTCAAAGCCTTAGAATAGGCTTTGAGAATGTGTGCTCCATCGTTTGAAAAAAAAAGTAGTATATGTCAAATTACTAGCTAGTATGTTTTAAAATAGACTCTCAATATCACCAAGGGAGTAATCAAATTTGTATTTTTTTAGTTTTATCAACCAGTCTTCTATGACTTTATTTATTTATTTATTCTTATTGGAAATGGTATACTAGTGATTTGCCCCTTAAAGTTGTACCTAGCTTTCGATTGACCCCCTATTCTATTTTTTTAGAAAATTAAGGATATGAACTCTTTTTTTTTTTTCCGCCAATTTCCCCCCTACCATCTAAATTCTATACATTTCATCCAATTTTCAGTTAAATCATTTTAAAAAATTATTTTATTGGAAAAAATTGAAGAAAAAGTGTTAATGTATGAATTTTGAGTATTTCTTTTGGCTTCCCTTGACAATTTTGTAATAGGATTTTTATTGTTTTTATCAAGCTCAAGTTTAGATTAAGAATAGCTTCTCTAGGTGTTCTTAACTATCAACTATCCTATGGAGGTTTAAGCAAATTGACAAAGGTAAATTTTGCATTGCATTTTCCAACTTCTGAAGATTATGACTAGTCAACCTCTGCCTCAGTAGAAATTCCAGCTCACTGTTCCAGCTGGATCCTACCCATATGTTTTTGTCTTATTCTGCAAAATTCCCAGCTGTCATTGTACGATTCTAACCTAGGAATTTTGGTGTAAAAGGAAACCAATTATTCTTTTGGTAGCCGTCACTTTGGTAGGCAAGTTTTGGAAAGTTTCTTTGGAAACTTTTGCTTCTTCCTCAAGAGCCATCTTCATATTTCTCATCTTTGAGTTTTCCAAATTGTTTCTTTTTGAAAACTGCATTTGAAAAATGAAAATCTGCATCTAGCTAATTAAAACACTATCTCATTGTAGGGGTCTTTTTTGGTCACGACAACTGAAGGCGGGCTTGGGCCGTCGTAAAGAGCTAATTGTGATGCCCCTTTGCCTGAGTTCAGAACCAGGCCCAAAACACTCCGAGAAAATGTAAATTTCCAGGGAATGCTCTGTTTCTTCCCACCAAGAGAGTGATGACTGTGATAAAAGAATTAGAAAGTTATGCTTGGCTTGAAAGGCTTGTGATGCGAGAGCTAAGTTTCCACAAGTTTAGCAGAGAGAGAGAGATTGACAGATTGCTGCTTGGGTTGGTATCAAAGATCTTGCTGGAGAAAATGGGTGATCGGGTCATATCTGAGGCTTTCCAAGGATATGATCATAGGCTTGCAGGTACATATTGATATGCTCTGTGTATGTTCTTGGTTGTAATTTTTCATGTCTGAGTATTGGTCAAGGTCTAAAGTGTGTGAAGTTCGTTGTGTTTTTTATTTGAGTGTCATTTAATTTACCCCTCGTCACCTAAGTGCCAATTTCAAAAAGAGTAAACCTAATGACAACCCCTTCCATCTCCTCCGTTCCTCCTCCGATTCCCCCATGACCATAGACCCTTCCCCCCTCCCC